>RJWM01009140.1:0-69479 GCA_004363535.1 Dasyprocta punctata
GCATTACAAAAAGAATACTACAAATTTTGTTATGTTAATATCTCCAGGATGTATTTTTAAGCATTAAATCCAAAAGCTGGTTTAATATATATATTAAGACCTTACCTATGTAAAGTAATAAAAAGAATTGATGTATGTGTGCATGTGAATGCACAGCAAACAGTTTGGAAAGATAAACCATTGTCAGTAGATTGAGAAAGAATTGATGAGATGTTTCATGTTTGTATCAGTGTCTTAAGTAGCTTTCCTGTTACTGGAACAAAATATCTGGCACCCACAATTTAAAGGAGGAGGGGTTTTTTTAGGCTTACTTTTCAGAGGTTTCAGTACATGGTCGGCTGGTTCCAAGGCAGAAACAAGATGGTCAAGGGGCATACCAAAGGAAAAGGTACCCCATTGATGGCATCCAGGAAACAGAGATAGAAAGCAGGAGCAGGGGAGAAAAGAATACCCCCCCCACTGGCCCCCCAGGTCATGCCCCCAGTGATCAACTTCAACACTACCTTCTAATAGCACATTGTGTTACTCAACTCAAGAATGGATGAATATGCTGATGAGTACAGTGTCCACATGATCAATTTACTTTCTACACACGAGACTTTAGAGGGACATTTTAAATCTAAACCGTTACTTTCTATCCATCCCCCAAAAAGCTTATGCCTGTCTCATTATGTCATATGACTTTAGTCTGTATCTAAGAGTATCTAAAGTCTTAACAGTCCATGCATTTCTGCAAAATCCAAGTCCAAAGACTCCTCTGAGTTTGAGTCCCTACAAAAATCAAATAGAAGTTAAATACTACCAACATACAGTGGAATAGGGTAAATATTTCCATTCCAAAAGGAAGAAATTGGGAAATGGGATGCAAGACAGATACCCAGCAGGACAAACATTAAATCTTGTAGCTCTATGTCTACTAACCAGATCAGTTAGAGGTAAGATGTAGGCTTCAGAAGGTTTAGATGGCCTCGCCCCTACATTTGCTAGTTGGAGGCCACATGGCTTCTCTCTTGGGCTGATTCCAAACACTGACTATGGCTTTCTTCATCAAGGATTCTATGTTTCTGGCATCTATAATTTTATGGACTCTCCACGGAACTTTCACCTTCACTCTCACAGCTTTCTGACCTGCTTTCTCTGGGGCACACTGCCTGGCCTCCCAGGGCTTTTTCTGAAATATGGGAAGAAGGCTTAATGACCCTACAACTCTTGCATTTTACATGCCCCCCAAACCAAAACTATATAAATGACACTAATTTTTGCCTCCAATGAAAGAAATAGCTGACTTCCTCTATATCATGGATATAGTGGCCTCTGAGCATTTGAATGGCTAAACTGCAGGAAACTTTCCCCTAGGCAGTTATAAATGAACTTAGCTCTCTTCTTGCAGCTTTGAACCTGGTGGGATCTTTCTGATTCCTGAAATGACTTGAAGTCAGTTTCCTATTGTCCTGATGAAAATACTTAGCTTGTATGCTAATCTTTTCAGCATCCAAAGTTTTTGTGGGCTCCTTTCTAGCCAAGCTGCAAGTTGATTAAATCATTCAAGTCTGCCTTTATTTTCCTCCTGATTCTCAGTGAAGATCTGGCTAAAAGTAACCAGAAGTACTCATGTCATAGCCTGAATATCAGGCTGTTTTGAAATGTCCTCTACTAGATTCATTAATTCCTTACTCTTAATCTCAGTCTCCCACAAAGTCTTAGGACATAGGCAAAATGAACACACATTTTCTAACAGCTTGTAACACACACAATCTCTAGTCTAACTATCAGTGATGACCTTGTTCTCAGCTGAAACCTCCTGAACCAGGCCTTTGCTGTCAGCATTTCTGTATGCATTCTGGTCTTCTGAGCTCTGACCAGAATCTCTCATCAATCCCTGTTTATTATGTTTTCAGAATTCTCAGAATTTTCTATCCAGCATTTCCAAGCTTTTCCTCTTGCAAATTAGTTCCATCCTTTTTTCTTGCAAATCAATTCCTAAGGTTTCTTAACCATGTGGTCAGTATAGTCATAGCAATGACCTCACACCCCATTTCCTGTGTTAGTCACTTTTTTGTCACTGAGATGAAGTTTCCAACACCCACATCTTAATGGAGAACAGATTTACTTTCAGATTCCGTGTTTAGTAGCTTCCAAGGCAAGAACAGCATTGTAGAAGGACAAAGCACAGGAATACTGCTAAGCTCAAAGGTCAGTAAGCAGAGAGCCAGAGAGCCAGAAACAAGAATATTCCCTCAAGGTCATGCCCCAGATGGCCCAACTCCAACCAGTTCTCACCTTCTAGCAGCACATTCAGCTACTGAACTTGAAGATTGAATCCACAAAATAATACAGTGCCCCATGATCTAATCACCTTTGAAGCATGTGAGATTCTTGGGAGACATTTTGGTTCTGAACCATAACAAAGATATTCCTTATAATTTTGTACTGTACAAGTTTTTGATAAAGATTTATACCATTGAATGTTTCTGTTAATAAAAATGAGCTACTTAAGGAAAGAAAGATACATATTTTTGACAGAAAAGTTCAATATTGTTTTTAAAACAATAGTTTTTTAAAAATCCCTATATGCTAAGTAATGCTAATTCAACTACAGAGTGACAAAAGTTATCAAAAATAATTCTACACATACTTGTAAAATAAGCATGTTGAATATATTTATGTGTATAAACATAACCATATATACTGTCTTGACATTATTTAAAATTCTAAATTGAAAATTTTAATTATTTTAAGTTAAAATACTTGGATTTCATGTTGTGTTAGACATTACATATTTATTAAAACATCCTTATATAGTTTTATGTATAAAGAGCTATGTATATTTTATATATATATGAATATGTATTATTTATGAATGAAATGTACCTGTAAGGAATATAAGGCATAGCTGCACACACCTGTAACCCAGTATTTCAGAGGCTGAGGCAAGAGAATTGCAGCAAATTTTGCTATATAGAGTTCCAGTTCAACCTGAACAAATAGGGGAATATATATACATATATATATATTATATATTATATATATAAAATGTAACTTTTTATTCATATAAAGAATCATTCACCTATTTAAATAACTCTTTACATATTAAGGATATCAATTTTTATGTATTTGGACATTTTCTAGTTTTCTGCTTTTGGTCCTTAAGTGTGGTTTTTGTGCTTGTGTGTATTCAGGTCAAACTATAGTTTTCTTTCTGGTTTCTTTTGCTATTATGATATGGAAATCTTTGTTAGTGTTTGCTTTTACAGACATTTACCTATACTTTTATGAATCATGACTTTAGTATTTACATCATATTAAATCATCTTAAATTCACTTTGGACAATAATGCATGCTTATAGTTCACCTTCCTTTTTTCTCTAATTGTTTCTTCACTATTTTAGCACCATTTACTGCACAACATACCCTTGGCTCATTGACTTGAAGTGACACCTTTGAGCTGTAATGAATACATGAACATGTTCTGGTTTCATTGTGCTGCATTGATTTATGTGCCTTTTATAGTGTTCAGTATTGTTTAACTCAACTCTAACACTTTGAAAATCTCTACATTAATTTTGAAACCATAATTAACTATTTCAAAAACATTTCAATAATAGAAATGAATCTTAAAAATATTTTGTCATGATTACCCTCTAGGAAAAACTAACACAAATCAACCAACCATACTTGGAACACAAATTAATTTAGGAAGAATCACCATGTTTAAATATTGAGTCTTTACGTTACAGACAAAGAACATATTCTAATTCATTCATATCTGCCTTTTATTGAAATTGGTGTTCTTGAACTTGCTGTCACACATTTCTTGTTAAATGTAGTACTCTGTTCTTTTTACTCTAAGTTGCACTAGGAAAGAATCATTGTTCTTTTATTGTCTTAATGATTACTGCTGATGTTTAGGAAAAATGTTTTTTTTCATGTGTACATTATGCTATCTTGCTAAATGCTGTTATTTGTTATGATGGTTATCCATTTGATTTTTTAAAATTTTCATGGAGACAATATTATCTGCATGCATTGCAGCAATTCTGTGTATGAACTTCTTTTTCTGATTTTAATAGCTCTAGTGTTTACATTAAGCATGATGTTGACAGTGGCTTTCCAGATGGATAATCAAATTTACCTGTGCATAAGTTACATAGAAGCTGTGAGGTTGACTTTTTTAAATTAGTTTTTCACTGTTCCTTTCTATGATCTTCTTCAACAGAGACAGATCTGAGTTTATTTCTTTATATGTGAAATGTACATTTTAATATATTCCCTTGTCCTACTAAGAAGACTGATTTTTTTTTTGCCTTAATCCTTTAAGTTACACTAAGTATTTTCCAGTAAACTGTCAAACTTCAAGTCACTCATCTATCTTTTTTCACATGTGCTTGCATGTGCCACATGGAGATTTTATTTTAGATTCATATTAATCTTCTGCTGCTGTCTGTAATTTGATCTTAAGCAGAGTATTAAAAGAAAAAGGGAACATTTTAAAAGATGTAAAATATACACTGAACAGCATTACAAGTACTGACGAGACATGCTCTTATGAGTCCTCAAAATCAGATTCCTCTGAAATACAAGGGACTTTTACATCATGGAAATTGATGATACAGAATCAAACATATTGGTAGTCATAGCTCTAAGATAACTGTGATGAAAATACACTAATTTAGTCTAGTGAATTTTAGCTTAAGGTAGTTTATGAATGAAGAGATGAGTAAACATGCTAAGGTTCAAGATTCTATCTCTATAATCTTTATTATTGATTTTATTTCTTTATTTCATTCACTCTATCCCAATCTCCTTTCAAGTTCTTTTTTCCTAAGGAAGCTTTTTATGTTAGTCTATGTTTAAACAACTTTAAGTGAACATTGAAAATGAAGAAACTGGACTTTTTATGTTACTGATGACTTTAAGTTAATACAAATGTGAAACACACATTCTTAAAAAATGTTTTTTTGATAACTAAACTGAATAAAATATGACCTAAAAACTATACTTGAAGCAACCAATGACTTGTGATCCTTTCAAGACATTTCTTGGTTCTATTTGGAGATCTTATTTTTTAGTAATTCTGTCATAGTTAGCATAGGCACTGAAACTCAGAAAAACTTTTACTAAAATAACTGCTTGGTCATGGTAAGTTGAAATAGAACAAAAACAGGAATTGGCTAAAAGAAAAGAGAAACTTGAACTCAATCATATAACATTTTAGGTGGCATATTTTTACATTATTATAAAATTTAAAATTTATGTTAAAATATACATTTTCACACTCATGACTGAAAATAGAGGGATTGGGGAAGCATGCAAAATGGGAGAAAGTAGAGAAATGTCTTTGGTCTAATAAAGAAACACTGCATGAGAACTTGGGTCTTTCTCAGGAAGAATCGCGCAGTAGGCAGTGTTTGTTTTTACATTCCTGTGGCTTCCTTTCGACCTTGCTACCTGGCATCCTCATCTAAACTCTTGGGTTTGCAGGGTCCCTACTTGGACAGATCAGAGCTCTGTATTGTTCATCTCTTTCCTGTTTCTCACTTTTAAGATTTGGCCATCTATACTTTGCTTGGGGTTTGGATTCTGATTAGTTGGGAACAGATGGTGCCTGAGTCAGGGCATAGCACACTGGAAAAGGAGATTTAGCATAGGCTGTGGTAAATAGAAGAGTGAGAGAAATCTTATAGAATTGTAACAGCATAGCCCTAATGACTTCTTGTTTCTCATTCAGGGTTCTTTTCTCAGCCTTAGTTAACTCCCCATGAAGGCATCTGTCTTTTATTGACTTTATCCTTGCCTCTCTTATTGATATTGGGTTTCATCAATGTTCAGTATTTCAGACAAATACCTTGAATGGCCTCACTCAGTTTCTCATGCTGGGCTTCTGGTTGCCAGCCTGACATAGATTCCCTCTCTGAGTGCCCACTCCTTCCCTGAGACATGTGGCAGTAGCTGTGGATCCGGGACTGTCTGCAGAGCAAGATTTCCTGTGCAGACGCTGTGGGCAGGTAAGCAACGTCTGGTATCTGGAACAGATGTTCTGGGGCACTCAGGAGACTTGAAGCAGTTCAGACTCCTTGGCTTCCCTGCTGAGAGACTGGTGAGCTTGGCAGTGCGTTTTGCTTCTTTTAGTGAGTCCAAGGGGTTTGGGAGGAACAGAGGGAATAAAAGGACTCTGAGAACGCTTTCCTCAGCATGAGGAGTGCGCTGTAAGTTTCACTGGAGAACACTTCTCCCCCTCTGGAATGGTGATTACATTCTGACTAGATTCTAGGACACCTTGAATTGCTAGTATGGTGTAGAGAACACACATGCCTTTTAGTGTGCTTTATTGATTATATAATTTATCTAAAAAGGTAGGTCAGTTCAGGCAAGGTCTCCCTCACACATTTCTCTCAGTGTTGGTGGCGCAGAGCTGCTGGCACATGTGTTCATGTGAGCGGCCTTGGTAAGAAAGAAATCCCATCCTCTGCTTAAGGCGCTGTGCAAGAACAAACAAGGATAAGTGGAAGGAGGTCAGTTGTCTGTCCCTAGGTGCAGAGCCTTAATCTGAAAAGCCCCAAGCAGCTGATTACCAGGGTTACAAGGACCCAGTCACTTTCATCTTCAGCGGCTTTCTTTTCAGCACGGGAGCCTGCGCATACACACACACACACACACACACACACACACACACACCGCTTTCCTTCTAGTCACGAAATGTGTTTTCTATGGCCATATCTTCTGTTCTTATATTTACCTTGCTTTAAAAGTGAATTTTTGTTAGGCCGAATCAGTCAGTCTGCCTTTCCCCAACCTGCACCAGCATTCAAACAGGCGTTCAGACATGGTCTTCATGAGTTTTAGGGTGTTTGTTTCTTGTGGACTAATCTTCCTCTCCCTCTGTCTCTGTCTGTGTCTCTGTCTCTCTCTGTGTCTCTGTGTCTCTGTCTGTCTGTCTGACCTCTGTCTCTCTGTCTCTGTTTCTCTGAGTTTCTGACTCTGTTTCTGTCTGTCTGTGTCTGTCTCAGCTCTCTCTCTCTCCCATACTGTCTATCTGCCTGTCTCTCCATTTCTCTTTCTCCCTCCTCTTCAGGGCAAACACACACCGAACACGTCCACGCGCGCATCTCCAAGGGCTCCCGAGTTCAAAGTCACGCTGGGCACAGGCCGAGAGCGAGCGGGGCGAGCGTGTGCGGCGTGGCGCGCGGGCGGGGACGCTTTCCGGCCAGCAGGGGGCAGCCGCGGGGCGGCGCTGGCGGGCGAGGGCTGAGCTGCGCCTCGCCTCGCCTCGCCCCGCTCCGGCAGCCTCGGCTTCGGCGGCGGCGCGGCGGGGCCGCGAGCGAGCGCAGCCTCTGAGGCAGCGGCGGCGGCGGGAGCGAGTCGCGCAGCGAGGAGCGGCGCGGGCGGGAAGTAGCAGCCGCCGCCGCCGCCGCCGCCGCGACGGGCAGCCGGGCCCGGGTCCGCGTTCCCTCGGCTTCGAGCCCCCGGCGCCTGGCGGCCGGCGAGTGAGGAGCCCGCGCCGTCGCCTGCCGCGTCCTCCGGGCATGGAAGGCGGCGGCAAGCCCAACTCGTCGTCCGGCAGCCGGGACGATGGCAGCGGCGTCTTCCCCGCCAAGGCGGCCGTCGCGGGGCCGGGCGCGGCCGAGAAGCGGCTGGGGACCCCGCCGGGGGCCGGCGCGGCGGGCGCCAAGGAGCACGGCAACTCCGTGTGCTTCAAGGTGGACGGCGGCGGCGGCGGCGGCGACGAGGCGGCGGGCGGCATGGAGGACGCCGAGGGGCCCCGGCGGCAGTACGGCTTCATGCAGCGCCAGTTCACCTCCATGCTCCAGCCCGGGGTCAACAAATTCTCTCTCCGCATGTTCGGGAGCCAGAAGGCGGTGGAGAAGGAGCAGGAAAGGGTTAAAACTGCAGGCTTCTGGATTATCCACCCCTACAGCGATTTCAGGTGAGGGCCGGTCCGCGCGCCCCACCCTCCGCTTCCGCTCGGGTCGGGCCGGGCCCGGCCGGGCCGGGGGCGGTGTTGCGCTCCGCGCTCCCGCCCGCTCCGCCGAGGTCCTTACTGCTTCCCTGCTCCAACTTTGGTATTCATCCGGGGCGCGAAGGCCGCGGCGATCCCCGATTCCCTGAAGGGCTGTGCTAAGTTGGACCAGGCAAACTTTTACTTCGGAGCTGCGAGTGTCAGGAAGAGGGCACGCGCGCTCACACATACACACACACACACCCTGCCTGCGCCGCTCCTGCAGCCCGAGGGGGAGAGATGCTCATGGGGCTGGCGCGGAGGGGGTGACCGCGACGGCGACGAGCAGGTCCGGCCCCTCCAGCCGCTGTCGCCCCCGAGAGCGCCAGTCTGTTCTCTGCTTGTAGGCACCGTGTTTCCCACTGCGTTTCTTGAGAATCTGGTGGCTGGCTGGGGAAGGGCAGTTTGCGCTTGGATAGTGAGGTTTCAGTGGAGCAGGCGCTTTGGGGCTGGGCAGGAGCTGCCAGGAAGCCTGGAGTTCCCGAAACAGACTGGGGGCGTTTCTAGAGCCCCCTTTGTGAAATAGAGCGACACCCTTTCTTGACCTTGACTACAAGTCTATTTGGAAAAGATCTCTTTCCCATTTTCCAGCTCGGGAGGAAGGGCAGGAGAGCTGTCAGCAGAACTCTGCTTTAGAGAATGAATATGAAGACGTTTCCTGATCTTATGTGTCGCTCAAATACCCATTCGGTTTTAAGCATAGAGATTGTCAAGTGAAGGTCGTGAAGTAGATCCTCTTATTAGCGAGCGTACACTGTGCAGTCATGTTACGTTCTCCAGAGCAGGGCTGGAGTGCCCATTTAAAAACCCAAACTAGTAACAGCATGGTATTTATTTTTTTAACTGAACTCGTCCGAAAAAAGAAAAAAAAAAGAGAATCATCTAAAGTATGTGTGCATACTAAGCACTTTTAACAGGCTACAACTAAAGAGCAAACAGAACAATAAAAAGCAGCATTACTTTGTGCTCAAAAACTAAGGGAACTGCTGGCTTTGCTGGGAGCTGTCCACAGTTCTGAATGACGTGAACAATGGAAAACCCTCAGTTTTCCCTACCTAAGAAAGCTTAGTGACCATCTTCTGTTTTTTCTGAGATATTTAACATTTCACAAATTGGTAACCTGTGTTGTTTATACACAGAGTGAGTGGATTTCAGGAAGTGGTTAAAATATTTATTTGCAAGATATTTAAATCTTATTTGCACAACAGAGGGAAAATCTAGGACTTAGAAAAGCTAATGACATTTGTATCCTGAAGATCATTAAGAGATTGACTGAAAGAATATTCATCCTAAAAGGACCTACTAAATAATCAAACATGTTTTTGTCTGCTAGGAAGATACTTAGAGAAGCAAACTTATAAATGACCTTGTTTTAAGTCAAATTAGATTGTCATGTTCTTTAGAACTTCAGTTTGGAATCAACTATAGAACACCATCTCTTTTCAGTTCCCAATGGAAACATGTGCAGTTCATGCTACAGTTTTTAAATGAAAGAGCTTTCAGCCTTAATAATGAAAATGATATATAATTTCAGAAATATAGTGTTCAATAAACAACATGTAAATAAAATGCTAAAGTTATTTGTATAATTTCACATTGAATAAAAGGTTCAGTAGTGTGAGAAGGATGACACTTTTCAAAGTGGTAACATATATTAAATAATTTAACTATTTTTCACTTACTGGATAAAGACTTAGGGGCCACCTCTGATGAATTAGAATAGTGTGCCCAAATCATTGGATGATTGAAATTCATGAAATTAAGAGATTTCCACATTTTCCTAAAAAAAGTCTTGTGACACAAAATATCTCTTTAAAAACAAACATTATTGCTAAACAAAGGAAGCCATTGAAATCAGTGGATGATTCATTTTTGTCATGTCTTTCAAAGAAATGGGAGATGATGAAAAAATGAGCTATTACTCTATAAACAAGTTTCAATATAGAGTACTTTAGTACATTGAATTTTCCCTTGCATAAATGGGAGAAAGAAAAAGACATAAACAGTCATTATTATACAGGACTTTGAAAGTAGAAAATATATGAAAAATAGATTTTAAAACATAATTACAGTGTACACTGCTTTTCTAAAGCAAACTAAAGATAATATTGCACTTATTTGCATTTGGAAGACCTTCACATCTTATTATTTCACTGATGTTTTTTGTATGATCTTAGTATCAATTTAAGATTTTCTAAAACTGACAACACATAGAAATAATGTAATTTAAAGAAGGAAAAGTATGAAAGACAGTTTTGGCAGTAAATTTTTTTTTCTACCGGAAGAGTAGTGTGTCAGTAATCTTCAACAGACTCTTAAAATTTTTGCTCACTTCAGCCCTTTCCTAAAGAATATGCTTTAAGGGAGATGTTTTGCTGCAGTTCCTAAAATACCAAGCTGAAGTTTGTTAACCATCTAGCAACCGAGAGAGTGACACTCAGAAATAAATTTCCATGACAAAGGGAAGATGTTGGAAATAATGACACTATGAGGAATTTTTCTTGATACTTTCATCAGTCTTTGGATGGCAGGGAAGTTTACCTCTCCTTCTGCTCATTGCTCACCCCTACTCTGCTTAGTGTAGCATGACCCTTTACTCCAGGGCTTGTGGTGAGTTTAGAACTATGGCTAATGTTCTAGTTTCCCTTCTCAGGATAACTCTAAGGCTGATTCTTCTCCACTTCCCTCTAGGGGCAGAGCTGTGCTCCCCCTGAGACTCCCAGGCAGCTAACTGGTGCTTGTCTCACTGTCAGAGCCCAAGAGTGCTGTTGCTGTGTCTGGCAGGTAGCTTTCTCCTACCTCTGGTGTAAGTAGGGCAGAGGCACTGTGTTCCCCATATTTCTTGGGAGAGGGTAATGTTAGAAACCTTCAGGAAGTAAAGAGGACTCTGGTAGTATCAACACTGTTAGAAATATCTAGGTGGAAGCTAGAGAATTTACTTTGAAAAATCATGTTTTTGTTTATACTATAATATGTAAACACTCAGATTAGGGAAATGTGAATAGGTACTTTTAGAGAGTTTTTTACATGGATTTTTGGGTAATGAGGATGTAGTCTCATTTTTACTGAATTTCATATGAACAATACACATTTTTAATTTCCAGGTTAAATATGATTTTTTAACAATCCCTATAGAAAGTATACATTTATTAGTTAAATTCTACTTTTCGTTATTTAATAAACACATTGCACAGGATAAGTATGGTTCTTTCACAGACAATTGATAGCTATGATATAATTTTTCAAAGAGATGAAAAGAATACGCAGAATGCCTTTAAGGATGATTTATGTGTGTGTGGGGTGTTGGTGCTGGATATAGAACTCAGGGCTCAATGCATGCTGGGCAAGTGCTCTAACACTAAGGTACACTCCTAGCTCACTGAATTATTTTTTGTGCAAGTAATTTAGCTTGGCAAAATTTATCATCAGAATGTTTGACATTTTAGGGGTTCTGATGTTATTTTATTAGGCTGTGTTTATATGAGATTTAAAAAAAATATTATTTTTATTCTATGTAGATGCCAGCTGACATCTTGCCACTGATAAGATAGGAGATTATGTGTCTTGACTTTTTATTTCCTCCACTGTGTTTCTTCATTAGTGTAAGTACATGAAAAGCTTTACTGTGTTTTAAGTACTCAAGGACTCTGGAGACTAGAGATAGGAGACACTTCCTGAGGATATTACCTCTCCTAGCTTTACATCACTCAGGGTACATGGAGCTGTGCTAATTAGCCTACTGTTATATTATCTTTGGGCTGAATGCATTTATGTTCTCCCATGTATCTTTTTGTTTTCCATATTAATAGAGCCAAATAAACTACAATTTTTTTTTCTGTTGGGTAAATCTTTTTATAACTTAGTATTTAATTAATTTTTTTTAGTGAGTTTACCAACTGTTAAGCCCAATTAAAGTGAAATTATTTGAAATATCTAAAGGTATAAATTTATTAGGTCACCTTTTCTTATTAAGCATGTTATAAAATTGAAAGTTTAGTGAATGTTTCACTACTAAATTCAGTTTAAAAGTTAAAGTGATACAATACTATTGAACTATTACAAGATTGTTTTCATTTTTTTCCTGAGAAAATTTCTCTTTAAGCATACTTTTAAGGTCTTGCTATAAATTAGCAACCAGTGGTCAGAAACACATTACTGATCTTATTTCATCATGTGAACATCTATCAGTGAACTTGTCAGTTAAACAATAATGAAAGAAATTTAAATGCATTGAGAAAGTATATTACATATTATTTTTTATCATAGGTTAACTTAACTGCATTGAATTCAACTATATCTGCTTGACAGAAATCACAAACCAAAACATCACCCATGAAAACAAGTTTAAATAGTATCCATAATTCTGAATTAATCATATATCCTTAACGAACCTATGACCCAAAGTACACATGTGACCAACAAAGTGCACTTAAAGTGATTTTTAGGTAATCATTTCACCATTGTAATTGTAGTTCTTATAGATAATTCACCAAATTTCTATAGAAATTGGTCTTAGGATGAGAACTTTCAAATGTAGTTTCTCATAAGTGTAGTACAAATAGTAGTAGACATTTGCACAGCATGAAGAATACTGATTATTTTCAGGGTCTATGACAAATTTTCATGTTATCATTTTGTATAAAGAAGTAGTAAACATGAATTAACCTGACACCATGTATTTTAGAAACTGGTAATGATAATGAAGAAAAAATTTTCCATCCAGTAGGAAAAGACTATTTTCTCTTAGAATAAGTAATTCTCTTCTAAAAATAATTTTCTGGTAAAGGCATTCTGATTTACAGATTACTGTTAGTTTTCTAGAAAAAATCAGAGCACTTTATCCTGGAATTTTCTGTTTTGCAAAATCAACCTTTATAGTTCTATTAATTTTGTTTGTGTTTGTGTGTTCACATGGGTGATATGTGTGTATGTTGACATAAAATATTTGATAGTATAAAATTATGTGCATGTAAACAGTAATACATTAATTGATTCTCTGTTGAGTGAAGAATTTAGTATGTTTCATCCAATCACGACTGACAAAATTGATTTCATGACCCTTTCAAGTTTACTAGTTAGGATTCTTCTACTTATCTGAACCACAGACCACTCAATTAAAGGAAAGAAGCAAAACTGTGCATTCTGTGAATTTACAGCTTGACAATCCTATTTACATAGAACTGATTTTATTTCTAATACTTTAGCTATAACTCTATAAGTTAATAAGGTTAATCCACACACTGAGTGTTAGCAACTACTATATTTAAAATTTTTGGACTGTCAGATTTGTTTCTAATATTTTGGTGTTATACATAGTGCTGCAACAAACATCTTTATGCATTGCTAATTATTATATTCAAGACAAAGTTCAGAAAATGGAATTGTTGGCTATGGATACTTTAGAGAACATATATATTCTATATATTCTATTCTATACTTTGAGTCTATTAATCTAATCTATAATATATATATATACTATATATTCTATATATGTATTCTATATAAAGAATATATATATATTTTATCAATTAATACATCAGTTAAGACACTTCTTAAAATGGCAACAGTGTTGTAGGTTCTCCAACATTGACATTCCTCTTAAGATATGCATAGGTTGTTTTAGTAAAGAATTTCTAAATTGTCCTTCATTCCTACCATCAGAGAGGGACAAAAGTGACCTTAAAAAGCAAATTAAGTAATGCTGCTTAAAATCCTACAGTAGCTTCCTACTACTCTTAGAATACGTTTGACAACTCTTCCTTGAGCTATAGAACCCTGCATAATCTGCCACTCATCCATGAGTTTAATCATACACCACTCACTCCAGAAATGTTCAGCCACACAGGTAAAATTTGAGCTCCCAGAACAAGCCGAGTTCTCTTCTGCCACAGGGATTTTCATGTGACATTTGACCCATACTCTGAAGTATTCTTTTCGTTTTCCATCCCTCTACATAGTTACCTTTTACTTGTCATTTAGAGTTCAATTTAATCATTATGATGACAAAGTAAAGGCAGTGAAAGCTTATTCTTCCCCTACAGCAATACCTGGCATCTTTGTCTCTTGCCACCTTCAACTGTGTGTGCCAAATATTGCATTTCCCTGCCCAGTACATAAATGAGTAGATGAAACTGCAGGAAGGTTAAGTGGCATGGACACAATGACATAGATAGTAAGAACTGGGCCAGGAATTCAGCCCTTTTGGAATCTTAATTTTGTCACTTCAGCTCTTGCCTAATAAGAAACAAGGTTGACAATATAAATAATTCTCCAAACCTTCAGGGAAACATCATGATTAAACTAAATAGTTTAATCCTCCTTGAAACCACTCTAAAGTAATATGAAAAAGCAAGCAAACAAACAAACAAACTCTTAGACACATAGACCAATAGATGAGAGAGGACTTCAGAAAATCAGAGATTTTAAAAATGGGCAATAGAAACCCAAAGAAGAAATTATTCTACTGGCATAGTCCTTGATTTATTGAACTCCAGAAGGGCTTAAAACTTGAAAGTGCCAGTTAAACAGTTTCAGGAAAGCCAGTCTGAACTAGAATTAACACATTCACCAAGGGGCCGTAATTCATGTGTCTTGCTTCTGGAAGCTCTGATTTGAAATCCATCCTCTGATGTTACATAGCTAACCACCAATAGTTCAGGCTGCCCAATGGGGCAGTCATGCATGTACACCAATGGTTCAAACTGTTAACGATTCCTTTAGTGAATACAGAACTTTGAGTGCTGACATTAGAATGTGTGGAGTCAGGTCAGTTCCCTCCGAGCAAGAAACCAGAGAAAAGTATTTCCAGTGAGAGACATTTTAAAGTCTTCTAATAAAACATATCTTGTTTATTAGATAATCACACTGCAAAAAGTCCCACACATGCACATAGAGGCTGTAATTATTTTTGATATTGTGTTGTTTAATATAAACTAAAAACAATATTGCTGGACTTTTGAGAAAAAAATGTTCATGATGAAAAACTTAATTAAACAATAAGAGGAATTCCAGAGGACAGAGAAGGCATTGTGATAAAAAGAAATGAAAACATTCTTATAAAATAATACATATACAGTTTCCTGTGAAAGATATTTTTGTGTACAACAAGAATAATATGCTGTGAGTAACAATGGGAGAAGATTAAAAAAGAGTAGAATGTGTTAGCTGATAAAGTCTAGCCTTTCAGGATTAGGGTAAAAAAAGAATATGCAAGAAATTTAGAAAAATAAAGGATTAATTCATAAAGTTAAATCTACCAAAATGAGTTTCAGAATGAGAACAAGACTGAAACTGAACAAATGGCATTAGCAGAGATATTTTAAATAAAATTTACCAAATAGAAGCCACTGAAATATGTATTCTGAGAGACTCAGTGCTCAACACCTTCAAAGAAAGACTCCAGTAAAGATCAGCAACACAGAAATTACGGAACACCAAGTCAGAAAAATACGCATTAAAATTTCTCAAGAGGACATTATATATCAAGAAGTGACAATAAACTTGTAAGGTAAATGATAATGTAACAAAGTCTATGAAATTCAGAGCCAAAGTGATTTCTAAAAGAATTCCATACTTTGCCATAATATGAAGATTAAATGAGTTTATTCAGAATACAAGAACTCAAATATCAACCATTTTTGTGCTCTCTCTTAGATAGTTACTGGATGATGTGCTTCAGCAAAACAAATAATTACATGGAAATTGTGATGAAATGGAAGATAGGAAAGGGACTCTAACAGAAAAACCTTAAAAGCAAATACCATGCAGTAATACTTCAGTTCATAAATGTTTCTGTTCGCAAACAGTGCTGTTCTCAAACAAGCGTTCAACAGAATTTCACTTCCTTTAGAAACTCCATATCAGGTGACAGACACAACCACGGCCGTTTTATCTACACAAGCACAGCTGCAGCCATCTTGCCCAAGATGTAAAATGAATTAGGTTCGTGAACCGAGGCACCACTAGGAAGACTCCTGAGTAGCTGACCTTGAAAGAGAATAAGTAGACTAGAACAGGAAAGCAGGGTGCTGTGGAGAGAAGTCTTCTGGCAGACAAATGAATAAAAGATACAAGATATCAGCATTTGAAAGTGATATTACTAGGTACTCACAGATGAGTGGAACAGTGACTCTTTGATTTTCATATAGAGTCCATTGAGCACAAGGAAATAAAAGATGGACCTTTATTAGCTCCAGAATAATCTAACGATATACAAAAAAGGAAACAATCACAGTTTTTTACTTTGTTCAACAGTCAGTAATATTTACCAGGTCTTGATTTAAACAAAGATTATGGCCCAGTTGTTTGGAGAGAACATGAGAAATGTAAATGTGTAAAAAATGTGTAAGAAAGTTAAATCCTCAGCTTCTGTAATGGATACTAAAAGTGATTAAGATGACAATCAGTTTCTTTTGGAAATATGAGTTAAATCCTAAAAGTAACAATTTAGGGTGGTTGAATTTGGGAAGTGGGTATGTAGAATGAAAGTAATGAAGCAAAACTTATATGTTCTATAATCCTATAATACTCTTTTAATTAGAAGACCAAATATGTACATGTATTATTTTATAGTAACATCTAGTTCCATTAAGAATTACTTGGGAGATAATCCTGGCTCTACCCACTACCTTAGCACTGAGTTTCAATTCTTCAATTATAAAATGAGGAAAGAATATATGGTTCTCATGGGGTTCTTGTAAAGATACACATTTTATATGTATGTTATAGTTTTATAAACGTAACACATAGTGCTAACTGTGCTGTACACTTAATGCTATTAAGTATCAGTTATTAGATGGAAGGTAAATTTAACTGAATTAAGGCATGTGAATTATTTGAGAGAAAGTATTCCCTAAATGTGTGCTCTGACAAGCTTCAGAATTCCTTCAGGGAATGCTTACATGAAGGAATGGCCAGGTAAGGTGTACTGGTGTAGAAGTCAGGGTAGCAGGAGCCCTCACATGCCATGGCGTGTTTTGCATGTGCTGTGTGAAATAGGTTTATTCGTAGAGGGGATTGGCATTGAGAACTTCTGCAAAATTTTCCTGTATAACAGTTGTACCTCCTAAATTGGTATAGAATGCTCCAATATTAAACATTTAGAAATAGCTTTTAGAGAAAATTCTGATGGCACTGAGTTGCATGTACTCCATCCTGTTAATCTTCATTTTCATAAAAAAATGGTGTAGTTAAGCCTTTTGGGATCTTATTTCAAATTAGTTAAATGCTATATATGAGCCAAATAAGATGAGTCATAACCTGCAAATTCTTTAATTTTTTTTATTGTTAAATTGAATAGTCTATGAGAAGTGGTGATTTGGAATTATAATTTAAGAATTTGAGAAATATTGCAAGTTTGACAGAATGGTTTTAAAAATCTTTCTTACATCATTTCTAAAACAGATGTCACTTACCACTCTTGTAGAATATTTTAGTGTTATTTTTAAAAGATAATAACTGTTTAAAAAAATTGTTCTGAGCAATAAATTTGGTAATTTTGTTGAATACCAAAGTAACTACACAACTGAGTTAGGATGAAGACTGGACAAATATGTTAGAGAACGTTTTTAAATATATAAAATAGGAATACATGGTAAAGCAGTTAAGACTGTATATGTATTGCACAATGTAAATAATCCCAGAATTGTATTTACTGTAATTATTATTGCTTACGCTAATCACTTATGATTATCCATTAGTGATAATGTCTGTTAGACCTCCAAACTCATAAAATACTTCAAAAATCAAGTTAAGGTTGTGGCCTTTACCCTAGAAAAGTGCATATATTCACAGTATTTTGTCTATAATTTTAACAGTTTTGTGGATTCTTACATTTACATTTGGACCTCAAATTAAGACTTTCTGAATTGTCTAATATAAAGCAGAAGTAGAGACATTATGAACAATGTGTGGAAGATACAAGGATACAGAGATTTCCTTGGTCAAACTATTTTGGAATTACAGCTGCAGCTAGAATGACTTTCCTTGAGATAAAGAGAATTCCCAATGAACCATATTGTTGGTTTTGGGAATGGCTAACTGGTCATCAGGGATCAACTAGAAAGGATTTTTTCTGGATGGGTTCATAAGTGAATGAAGCACAGAATTATAACTAGAAATATCCTTGGGGAGACAGGAGGCTAAATTATATTTTTGCAAATGATGTTACAGGAGTGATCAGAAAATATGGTGAACATTTACATTTTTAAAGTATTTAGTCCCCCTCTCTTTGAACACACTTATCCCATCATTCTTGCCACTTTTTGGAGCAATTCTGAAAGTCCCTTTGTGAGTGTCTTTAGTTGAGCTGTCATGGCTGCCTTAATGCTTGAATTGGTTCAAAACATTTATCTTTCATGCTCATTTTGACTTCGGGGAAGAACCAGTAGTTGCTTGGTGCTACACCTGGGGAATAAGTTGGATGAGGACACATCATGATTTTATGTGAGTGTGTGTGTCAAAAATTGTATAAGTGGTTAAATAACAAAGGATGATCATAAAATATGGTAAATGTGACTGTTTAAAGTAAATAATTTATTACAGTAAAAGTACATTGCCATAAATTCCCATCCAAATACTGACTGTACACCCCACCCACCCCGCTTTCAACACACTTAAAACATCATTCTTGGCAATGTGTCTTTTACTGTAAAGTTTCTTTTTTTTAAATATTTAAATATTTACTGCATTTCAGTCACCCTTTGTATTCTGGTATAAAATTTGAAAAATAGTGTTAACCAACCGAAATTTTTGTAGTGGTTTATAGCAAAGTTAAATCTAAAGTTGGATTTAAATTTATGAATGTTTAACTGAAATCATAATCTGCAGAAAAATAATAGTAAATTAGTAATTATTTAATAATATCCCTGTGGGTGAGAATTCTCTACTATACCACTCTAAATACTGTGTAAATTGTTGTAATATTTCTAATGATCAGTTTGATACCGTGTTTGAAACAATTTTTGAAAATTTTTCAGCTTATAAGTTATCTTAAAGTAAAAATATAACTCATTTGTGAACACATAGAAACAAGGATGATCTTGTAGTATTTTCATAATTATAAAACATTATAAACAAACACAACTTCAGGGAAATTTCAATGCTATTTTTAGCCTCTGTTTCTCAGTTATTCCTCATATCTCTGCCTTGGTTTTTTTCTTTATAGATCTTATCACAGTTTATCATAACAAATATTTTATTTAATTTGATTGTATTTTATTGCCCCTCATTTAGAATTTAAGCCTCATTAGGCTGAAAAAAAATTTAATTGTTCTAATTACTACAGTCTAGGCATAGAAATACATATGTCACAAAATAGGCACTTAATAAATTTGAATAAGTGAAGAGAATTTTAGCAATATTATGTGTAATACATACGATTTCCAACAGCAAGTATATTTTCTTCCTGCATCCCTTCTCTTCAAAAAACTGAATATTTTTATTTAGTGTGGACAACCTAATATGTATGTGTATATACACACACACACACACACACACACACACATATGTCTTGAAGATTGAACTCAGGAGTGCTCTAAGCTACACCCCTTTTTATTTTTATATTGAAGTAGTGTCTTGATAAATTGCTCAAGCTGGCCTTGAACCTGTGATCCTCCTGCCTCAGTCTCCTGAGTAACTGGGACTATAGGTATGTACCTCCTCGCCATTTTAATCTAATCTGCTCTCTATATCTTCATAGAAACAGCATTTGAAATAAAACATAAAGTCATTTAATTATAGTAGATTGAGAAAGATATACAACTTCTTTCTTATTTTCCAATTTTAAATATTCATTTTGATGAGAAGAATTTCAGTATTCAAATATGCATGAAACATTAGAGTAAATAAAGATTACAACTTGAAAGCTTTTGTAAGCTCAGAATCAGCCATCAACACTGACCATTGTACTATCCTTTAGATTTTTTTTGATCCAAAACTAGGTTTTCTGTATCTTTTCTTCATAAAATATGCAAGAGCTATTTGTTTGCTACTTTCTTACTCTGAGTATAACTTGCAGTAAACCTATATTTTTAATATGAAAAATTATTTTGCTTTGTATTTCTCTACAGCCAGATCAGATGATACATTTTAACATGTTCAAAGCAACATACGTTGAGAAAATACCTTAAACAAGACACTTAGTCCTTCCAGATAAATGGCAGAAGAGGGAAAGGGACAAAACAAAGTGAAACAAAAATAGAAGACATAAACACTCTGGAAGAAATTTGGAAAGAAAAAACAGACTAAGGAATGAAGAGAATAGCTTAAATAACCAGATAATATATACAGTCTCAAGATAATGAAATATGAATTACAAATAAATTCTCAGACAATGTGAACTAAAGAAATGATCATTTCTGTGTGAAAAGATATGTGGGGATCTAACTTTAACAGTAATATATTCAAATATAACAATGATACTGTAAAAATGGGCAAAGGATGAGATGATACTCTGTTGAAGAAATATACATGCAATTTAATCCTTGAGAGGGACTTTATTATCTACCATCTGTCTAGCAATCCATTCATCTATTGTTAGTCTATATGTCTTTCTCTCAAAATAATTCTGATGGAAATGTCTTAAAATGTGATCTGCAGTTGCTTCATTTCAAGTGTCATTTGTCAGGTGTTTAGGTATGTCCCCACACATGCCTGAAACAACTTCATTAATTTCTATTTGTCTTCGGATTCTAAGTTCAATTTACACATTTTCATACATTTTCCTAAACCCCAAGATTCAACTTTTAGCTGTCTTTCCGCATAAGATGGTGTAGTTTTCATTTGTTGACAGGAATCACTTCTCATTTTTTGTTTACTGCTTGTCTTTCTTACAAGACAATAAGCTGAAATAAATGATATCTGGCTCCCCCAACTGCTCTACTGTGGGTCTAGCTCAGTGATTGCACAAACAAGGTGGTTGATAAGCTGTATTGAGTTAAATTGCACAGCTGGGTAAACACACACACTTTCTCAGAGGCCTTCCTCTGAATTCCATTATAAATGGTCTTGCTTTAGTTTAGTATGATTGGTTCAATTTTGAAACATAATACTGTTTCTTGGGAGCCGGGCATGGTGGTGCAGGCCTGTAATCCCAGCACTCAGGAGGCTGAGGCAGAAGGATGGTTGTGAGTTTGAGACCAGCCTGGGCTACAAAGTGAGTTCAATGCCAGTCTGAACTGCATAGTGAGACCCTGTCTGAAAAAATAGGGCCGGGGATTTAGCTCAGTGCCCTAACTGCCTGCTTGGCAGGCAAGGTTGTGAGTTCAATCCCTGGTACCAAAAGAAACAAACAAGCAGAAACTGTTCCTTGGATTAACTTCTAAAAATAGATAATTAGGTAGGTTTCTCTAGCTTTAAATTTTCATTTTGTGTTAAATATTTATAGTTAGAGCTATATAAATGCATGCAGACACATAAAAGGCCATAATATGTATGTTGAAAACAAAATATAGTAGGATAGTAGTATAGTTGATTTGAAATACAGATGTAGAACCACATTAGAATCCAATGGGTGAGTCATAAAGAATAGGTAAAGAAAGGAAGAGAGAGGAATTAACTCATTGTAGTAATAAGGAAGAAGAGAGAAATTCAGAAGATATTTAGGAAGTAGAATAAGGCAAAGTTGCTGTCGTGTGTTAGTGCATGTGTATGTACAAGAATAGGTAAGAATTGAGAATAATAATGACATATAGGGTTACATGCCATTGACAATCATTCAGTACCTAAAGAACTATAAGCTAGAAAGCAGATTTGGCCATCAGGTCAAAGATGACAAGGTAAATGAGGAGTATAAGGATATACTGTCTGTTTCTGAGAAATATGGTCTGGGCTGGAG
Organism: Dasyprocta punctata; assembly: GCA_004363535.1. Taxonomy (NCBI): domain Eukaryota; kingdom Metazoa; phylum Chordata; class Mammalia; order Rodentia; family Dasyproctidae; genus Dasyprocta; species Dasyprocta punctata. The sequence goes on from RJWM01009140.1 coordinate 21,831, forward strand.
CCTATCAGGGGATTGTTAGCAAATAGGAATTGATAGTTCAAGATACTAATTCATGACATTTCCAAAGGATAGTATATTTAAGAGAGAAGAGGTCTTCCAGATAGACATTGAGTACCACCAACATTTAAGGTAAGGGTGAAAGAGTTAAGAGCTTCAGGTACATTTGAGAAGTAGTAGGCAGAGTAGTAGAAAAACCAGAGGAGGGCAGAGGTAGAGAAGTAGACAGATTGTCAAGTACCATTAAAGGGTTAAATTAAATAAATTTTGGAAAGTATTCATTAGATTTAGAATCAAGGGGCTAGATGGCACTTACAAGGTTTATTGTACATTTATTTCGTCTGTTTCATTTCATTTTGTCGTTCTGTTTATTTGTTTTTCTGGATAGTGTTTGAATGCAAAGCCAGGTAAAAAGGACTAAGACGTATGCCAAGCAAGGGAGAGCAACTACATACAAATTCCTTTTGGTAAACTATGAAGGTTGTAAACAAAAATAGGAGCCAAAGTTTGTCTTTTAAAGTGGTTTATCAAACCCACTCAATATCCTAGCGGGGCGTGGTGGCGCATGCCTTTAATCCCAGCACTCTGGAGGCTGAGGTAGGGGGAGCACTGTGAGTTCGAGGCTGGCTTGGGCTGCAACGTGAGTGCTGGACCTGCCGGAACAACATAGTGCAACCCTGCCTCAAAAAACTAGAGCCAGGAATTTGGCTCAGTGGCAGGCGCAGAGTGAGTTCAATCCCTGGTGCCGCAAAAAACAACAACAACAACAACAACAACAAAAACCTCGCTCAATATCATTCAAAAGGGTACAGAAATATATAACAAAAGGAAAAGGGAAAATTATTTTCACTGCTTCTTAAATTTTCTGGGGTATTAAACTTAAGCAGAATCAAAAGAAGTTTTATTATTTTATTTTTTATATGCCTACCTGGATAAAAACATTACCAATTTTAAGATTTACTCTTAACTCTTTACTGTCAAGTATTAAGCTTTTTGGAAAAACAAATAAGCAACTAAAGTATTAAGTTTTGATACATAGGTTTTAATTCAACATGATGAACTAGAAGTGAAGATCTAAGAATACTATAGCCAATATCTGGATAATAAGAAGGCTTTCTCACTTGGGAATACCAGCTGAATAAGTAGGATTTGTATAGCCAGGCCAAATTCAAAAGCTACACAGCAAAAGAAATGATCAACAGGGTGCAGATATACCTATAAAATGGTAGAAAATATTTGCAAACTATACTTCTGACAAGGGGTTGATACGTAGAATATGTAATAAACTCCAAAAACCCAATAGCAAAAAAGTCAAATAACCCAATTTAAAAATGGACAATAGACATGAAAAGACATTTCTTAAAATAAAATATACAAATGGCCAATAAATATATGAAAAGTATGCTAAATCATTAATCAGCAGGGAAATGCAAGTCAAAATGACAATGAGGTATCACTGCTCTCCAGTAAGAATTGTCTTATCAAAACCCAAACTGAAACAAGATAAAACAAGCCCCCACCCAACAAAAAACAATAGATAACAAGTGCTGATAAGGAGCTAGAGAAAAGGGAGTCAATTGTTGAATGCTGCTGTTGGGGGAGGAACAGAGGGGATGGGAAAATAAAAAGAACTCAGATATGTCATGTACATGTACAAATTCCCCATGAGGAATGTAATCATTATGTATTATAAATATGTAGTATCAAAAATAAAAATTAGAAGAACGCAAAATTAAAATAGAGCTATCATATGATCTAGCAATCTCACAACTGGGGATTTAGTTAAAGGAAATGAAATTAGAATGTTAATGAGAAATCTTCACTTCCATGCTCATTATAGCACTATTCATAATAAATGGAAGCAACCTAAATGTCCATCAAATGATGAATATAGAAAGTGTGGTATATAGTATTCAACCATAATAAATAACAAAATCCTGTCATTTGCAGCAACAGGGATGGAACTGTAGCATATTATGTTAAGTAAAATAAGCCCAATACAGAAAGGTGCTACATCATCTCACATATAAAAGAGCTGATTTCATAGAAGTTGATGAGTAGACTGGTAGTTACTAGAAGCTGATCAAAGTGGAGATTGGGAAGGGATTGCTTAGTTGGTAGTAAATTATAGTTAGAAGTTTGTGCCACTGCAAAGTATGAATTATGAATATTTGAGGATATAGATACATTAAATCTGATTTAACCAGTCTTCAGTATTGTACAATGTATACTTATATCAAAACATCATGTGGTGCCAATAAATGTGTATTTTTAATGTGTTTACACATCAGTTAAAATAAGTTTTATTAAGTCAAAGATGACCGAGTCACCAGATCAGGATATAAATGGATACTTCTGGGATGAAGTATAGTGGTTGAGATCTTGGATTCTGAGCTGTATTCCTGGGTTGAAATCTTATCTTCTATATTCACAACCTTAATTGTTTTTGTTTGTTTGTTTTCTTGTTTTATCAGTCAGACACAGATAAAACCTGTCATAGTATTATTCTAAAGACTCAGTGAGAGGGAATGCATAAAGGCAATTAAAATGGCATTTGGTACATGGAACATAGCAAATGATATTGCATTTGGGCCACTCTGCAGACTAGCCCACTGACAGTGACTTTCCAGTGAATAACTAGTTTCCATGTTATTTCAGTGGCAATTCTTTTCTCCACCAAAATATATGTAAAAGTAACTGTGATAGTGCTCAAAATATCCATTGTGGGCATTTCAACTCACATAGAAGCATATATTTCAATGAAAATGATAATACTTGTGGCACACAGCATATTTTGCAAACTTCATTCTAATTCAGATGAAGTAACGGAACCACTTCATGTCTAGTTATTGATTATGAGAGGAATCTGACTATGTGTTTAAATACTTGTTAAAAGAAACAAAATAAATGGTAGCCACTGTTGATTTCCTGTTGTCTCGTTTTGAAGTCCTGTGTTGCTTGAATTGTTTTGTTCTGATCTGCTTTGTTCTGTTTTGTTTTGTTTTGTTTTATTTTCTTAAAAAAAAAATAGCCGGGCATGGTGGCACATGCCTTTAATCCCAGCACTCGGGAGGCTGAGGCAGGAGGATCGTTGTGAGTTCGAGATCATCCTGGGCTACAAAGTGAATTCAAGGCCAGCCTGAACTGCGTAGTGAGTCCCTGTCTCAAAAAAATAGGACTGGGGATATAGGTCAGTGGTCTAAGCACCTGCCTGGCAGGCACAAGGTTGTGAGTTCAATCGCCGGTACCAAAAACAAAAACAAAAAACTAAAAAAAAAAATATATATATTAACAAAAGTAGGTATTTTTAAAATCACATTTAGTAAAATGTTTCTGGGAAGGAATTTTATTTTGAAATGTCACTAGGGTCTAAGTATTACCTTACGTGGATGCATTTCCTAGTTATTAAATATGTGTAACAGTGTGCCTGTGGTGGTTGTGTCACTGATTTTGGAACACGTTTTGGTCATTTCTCTCTCTTACTGTTTGCCTGCACTGAGCTCTCACATAATTAGGGCTGAATACACTGCACTTTTAAAATTAAACCAAGCCTCTGGGAAAGAATCATGGAAATAGATGGTTAAAGGACACTCAGGCAATTAACAAGCATGATAAAGTTAAAAATTTATGATAGAAAAGTAGGTTAAGAACTTTTCTCTCTTTTTCAAATAAGATTTGTTAATACAGAAAGAATATACCTCAGGTTTTTTTTTTTTTTTTTTCACGTAGGAAAGATATGTAAAACCAATCTTCATTTCAGTCAACAAGGTAATTCTTTGCTCTTTTCCAGTGGATTGTTTTCTATTTTAGGTACATACTTCTAAAAACAGTTTATATTTGATTGACTTTTAAAATTAGTCTGAAAACACTTTATCCTTCCTGGGATAATAACAGTATAATAATGGACTAATGAAGATTCAAATGTTAAATTTCCAAGGAGATAATTTTATCCCTAATGAAGTAATTACATTTTCATAAAAAATACATATAAATATATACATTATTTATGGTAGATTACAGAAAAGGCCATAACAAAGGTAAATAGTAAAATATTCCAAATGTTAGTGGGTAATTAAATACTACAGCAGTAAAACATGATAATTCTCCCTTGTGGTATAACATTTTATATCATTTTCCATTTTATTTTCTCCATTAACGGTGTATTCTCATATGCCTCTTTACTAGACTAAAAATCTCTTGAAAACTTATGATGGTGCTTCTCTCTTTTTGCATATATAACACCTAAGAGTCCAAGAAAAGACACTTGGCACTTGGTAAATACTTACTGAATTCGAGACTTTGCATGTGCAATCCCATGTCTTTTTCATGAACTACTATTATTTCTTTGCTTGTGCATACTTATATACAAATCATTAACAAAATAAGAAAAAAAAATTAAAAGAGAAGTTTTGTTTATCAATTGTTGGCCATGTGCTAGACATCGTTGGAATATTATTATAACATCCTTGGGGAATAGACATTATTCTCTCAAATTGTATAGTTTAACTTTGAAGAGGTTAATACAGCTGTTTCAGAGCACTGTGTGAATGATGTAAAAAAGAGATTTGAATTTATTAGATGTTTTTTATTCTACCAAAAAGATTTGAATTTATTAGATATCTTTGACTCATACCTCCTTCCTGTATGAATTATATTAACCAAAAATTGAAAATATCTGTATCAAAAATCGGTAGCCACAAAGTTTTCATCCTTCAGAAGACAGGAAAATCTACTTAAATCAAGAGTTAAGAGTTTGACTTTCTGATTCTATGTCTGAGTCTTTTCCCTAGCATCATGTTTTATTAAGTTGGTTTGCCTTGATATTATTAGGATTTTCTTTGCAAATACAAATCAAAAAGGGAGAGATAAACAGTAATCTAATACTGTATTGTTATTCCATTATAGCCTGATACTTCTTTGTCAATATTAAGACTTTTTATTCTTCCATTTTCTTTTTTATTGTACAATAGAACAGATCTAAAAACTAAATGAACAAGATTTATTCTTTATTGTAAGAAAAAAAACCCTTAAATTCATATACAGGACAAGGAATAGAGTTCTAGAGCCACCTAAAGAAATCACCCATATGAGCAGTCAAAATCACAGGCCTCTTGTACTCTCCACAATAACAGCTTTTCTCTTACAGAAGTTGTTTTCTTTAATTTTTCTGCATTCATCATGAATGTGCATTTCTGGATTGTGTAGTTTGGTGTGTCCTCAACTGGATTTTTAAACTTACTTAAAAACGTTTTTTAAGTATGTCTTAATCTACAAATTCCCCTCCATTCCTTTCTTTTTCTTAGTATTTATCTGATGAAGAACCTGAGTGACAGGCCTGTCAGTTCCCCCAGACAGGATTGCTGGTTACATACTAAATGTATGCATTTCAGCATGCTTCTCCATCCACTGTGGTTTTTGCCTTTTGGCATCTGCAGGTGATTAGACTCAGATTTCATCTCCAGGGCAAAACTATAGGTGGTTTTGTGTTCATTCATCATGAAAATGCAATGTCTGGCTCTGCTCCTGTTATTCATGGCATTGATACTTAATATATAGATGCATTAAAGATGGATGGAAAAATCATGCTTTTTGTAATTGTGTAGCAGTACAACTATCATTCCTCATGTATTACTGAAATCAATATGAAGAAACCCTTTTCCTATTCTGTTAATTGCACTTTGGTTCAGATCCTATAGGAAGGATAGATAAATATTTACTTTTTCCTTTTGCTTACTCATGTATCCAAGTAATGAATAAGGTTCCTAGGAGATTTAGAAAATGATCATTTTTTATACCTTTACTAATTCAAATTTAAAAATCAGATGGGTTTAAATTCATTTAAATTGTTATCCTTTTTGAAAACCATGTTTGGCATTTTTAAGTGAGTTTCCAGTTCTTTTTGCTAAGGTCTTTTTATTCTTTGATAACTTCTTTTCTATTTTTATTTATTTTTATTTTATTTTAAAGAGGATAAAGCCAATCAAAACAAGCCAGTGTAAGTGACACAGGACATCAAAACAATACAAAATCAACAATGGTTACCATAATGCCTCTTGTTGTCTTCAAAATATCTGTAGATACCTTCAGACATAGTAAAAACCAAACAGAGCAGAATAGAATAGAAGCAATAAAAACACAATAATGAATGGAATAAAGGACTTCAAAATAAGACGACAGTAAGTCTAAAAAGGCTACCATAATATATCCTGCCATCCTTGAAATAACTGCTCACACCATCAGATATAACAAAATCAAAACAAATAAAACCCAACCCAACAAAACAATGAAAATGATACAGGACTTAAGACAACAGGGAATCAACAATGGCTACCACCCTTAGAAGGAGAACCCCCCAGATGCCACACTGCATACCACTATCCTCTGAACAGATGATCAGACCACTGGCCCTAGACCTGCAAGGTCAGCAGAACACCAGAACACCACAGGCATCAAATTGCATTTCACCTCAATAACTATCATCACAGCTTGTGTTTCTCCAGATGAGATGGTCGCTTTTGGGGGTGGGGGGCAAGATTGCTACTTCTTGTTTTCCAGCCCACAGGTTGGAGGGGCTGGGGTCTCACTATCCCCACACTGGTGGCGGCCTGTGCGTGGCGTTGCTTTTCAGTGAGGGCTTGCTTCTTGATGAGGCTTTGTTCTCTTCCCTTGAAGTCTGCAAATGGTGCTGACTCATGGGGAAAGGTTTGGGTCTGGCTGTCCCTGTGCTTGTGGTGGCCTGCACATGGTGCTGGTTCACAGGAGGGACTTGCTTCTTGGTGAGGTCTTATTCTCTCCCCCTGCAGTCTGGGAATGGCACTGACTCACAGGGAAAGGCTTAGGTCTGGCTGTCCCCATGCCAGTGGTGTCCCATGCATGGTACTGGTTCTCAGGGGAAGCTTGTTTCTTGGTGAGGCCTTTTTCTCTTCCCCTGCAGTCTGTGAATGGCTGGTAACTTCCTTTCTATGTGGCACGGCAAGCTGTTCTAAGCTCTTAATATAGGTTTTCTGTCCCACTCCTAAGGTCAACCATTTCTCCCTTTCAGATTGATGTTAACCTCTTGTGCAAATCTCATCCAGTTTCAGCTACTTCTGGCAATTATCTGTTGGCATGTGGGAGTCACCTGTCGCAAGGTCTGTCAGATGCCATTGCACCCTTCCACAGAGTTTCAAAAATCACAAGTCTCGCAGTTATTGAAAATTTGTTTCACCTAACTCATTTATGAGGTTTATGGGAACATTTTTGCTCTCAACTTTCTGGTTTGTCTAATTGATTTGGTTTTTGTTTTCACTACTTGTTCTTCTGCTCTTTATGTACAAATCTAAGCCGCCGCTACTACAATGATTTCTTCATACTCGTATTGCCTTTGCACTTGAAAATTTTGGCAACTTTCATTTTCTTGCAATTAAAATTATCACTATTTACAGAAGGACAAACTTAACAGTGCTCACTGAGAAATATTTGATTAGACTTTTTTTTTAGTTTGGTGAACATACTTTTAAAAATACAACTCATTGCTATGAAATTCAAATTCAAAATTAATCCCCTTTCAAAATATTGACTTGGTTTTTATTAATTAAATTTGGAGAGACATAGTTTCAATATCATTTCCCTAAACAATTTGGTTTTAAATGTGCATTGTTATATCAAACAACAGTTTGTCAAAGCAGAAAAAAAAGATGATACATACCAGAAAGTAGTACCATTCTTTCTAAATGTCATTGCCCAAAGGAATATATTATCAGCTGTATTTTTATTATGATAGCATATATTCCAAAGGCAATGACATTTAAATAGTTTCTATAGGTCTGTCAAAGAAGAAAACATCCCAAGTACTACAAAACATTAAGTGTAGCTGGGGATCTAGTTCAGTGGCGTAAGCGCCTACCTGGCAGGTGCGAGGTTGTGAGTTCGATCCCCAGTAAACCTCCCCACCAAAAAAGCATTACGTGTTTCTATCGACCCCAAGTTTTTATGTTAAAAGTTCCAGTGTTGGGAGATGGGGGCTTTTAAGGTGGTTAGGTCATAAAGGTGGACTTACCATGAATGGATATATTGTCTTTACAAAAGAAGACCCCAAGAGATTTCTAGCCCCTTTACCTTGTGAAGTTACAATAAGAAGATGACTTTTTAGGAGGAACTGGGCCTCCATCAGACACCAAATCTATGAGCATCCTACTCTTGGCCTTTCCAGGGTCCAGACTGAGGGAAATTAATTTCACCTGCTTATAAGCAACCTAGTCTGTGACATTGTGTTATAGCTGATTGAATAGAATGAGACCCCAGAGACACCAATATATTGAAAGTTAAAAAAAAACCTACATAAAAGAAAGCTTATAGTAAAAAGAATAAAAGCATGCATGCATATTATTTTAAAATAACTCCATACTTTGATTTTTATCCATTTTAAAGCAAAAGAATTTTAAAGTAGAATTTTATTCATACTTTGTTTTGCTTAACATGACTTTCAGTGTATCTCATCATTAAAACTATAAAGTATATACAGATTTGCTAAGGTGGTGTAGATATTTCTAGAGCAGGTTATGCCTTTCTTTTTTATAATCATAAGACACATCAAACTTAGGTGGTTTTTCTGAAGATTTCATGGGTAATACTAATTATGACAAAGCAGATCATACTGGAAAAGTGATAAAGTACTGTATATTAGTATTTGAAGTAAAGCAATGTCACCAGAGATAGATCTTCTGGGAATAAAGCTTGTTTGTATGAATTCCAGCCATGATGAATATTAACATGTAAGTGTACACACGCATGCCATGATGAATATTAGCACATAAACATACACGTGCACGTCATGATATTAATACATAAACATACACGTGTGTGCACGCACACACACACACACACACACACTTTATAAATCATGTAGGTAGGATGAGGAATGCTGCCTATTTGTCTTAACCTAATTAATGTCCAAAAGGCTCAGTTTTGCCAATGTTGTAACGTATGAATAATCTATATCTCATCAGTCTATCCGTAAAACATTTTTCCCCTTTTCACTCTGGAGCGTCTCTCCCATTAAAATGTAGAATGATATGACATAAATCATTACTTAATTATGTTTAGATTGAGTGTATTCACAATAAAATGATTGTATTTTTGGTTCTTTAAATTTTCATACCTAATGGTAGAAAATAACTTCTTCATAATGATGGGAGTGGACAAACTTCTGGATGTGGTGAGTAATAGGAACTGTTCAGAGGTGAACTTTAAATCATAATAGGCTTATATGGCTAAAGCTGATTTACTACTTTGGGATGATCCAGGGAAAGGTCAAAAGATACACTGAGTATAACAAATGGGGCTGAGGTTTCAAAACATAAGTTGGTAGTGCTGTCCTTGGCATAATTGTGTGATTTTTCCCTCACAGTACTATATTCTTCTCTGCTGAGAACTCAGATTATAATCTCCATCCACGGTTTGGGTTTGGTTGGTGTACTTGAGTGAAAGATCATTAGTGACTCAGTGGGACTAGAAAACTAGTACTTAGGTCATCTACTATGAGTTTAGCTGTTTAAGAACAGCCTGAAAAGGTTTAGATGGTGATCAGGTGTAAAGTGATTAGCAGATAGTTGTGGAGAGGACTTGGCTGGCCTAAGATATCTTAAATCACAAAGCTGATATTGTGTTGCACCTGAATGAGGAACCCAGCTAGTATCGTACTGAATGTTAGACAGGTGCTGCACATTATCTGAAAGTATGTGTCAGTTATTTCTCCCAAAATCTATCTGAAAAGATTTAGAATAGTAGTGTGGGTAAGGATTCCAGCAAGATTAACAAATCACATTTTTAGTAAACTTCAGTTCTGAAATTATGTGCCGCTTACATATAACATATAGTAATTGTTTTTTGTATCTACACATTTCTTATTGAAATGTACTCATTCTGTAACTTTTTAAAAATTACAATTTTTTTCATTATACTCAAAATACATTAATAAAGCATTCAGTACTCATAAATATTGAGAAATCTTGTCAATTTATGATTTTTAAACTTATATGTAATGACTGAAAACCAATATAGATTAACTCAAGAGGTATAGGAGGATGAAAAGTTTAAATTATACCTAATCAAATACACTAATACTGTATTAGTCCTTTTATAACTAACAAAATAAATACTTCATATATCATTCTTTAGAAACATTAGAGTTCACTTCCCTCTTTTCCTCTTTCCCCCATCCCAGTTCTTTCCTTTTGAGCAGTTTCTTTCCTTTTCACAATATCTGTTGTACCTTTTGGATCTTATTTACTCTTTCAGTTTCTTACAGGACAGCTAATATAATTGTACTACCCCTTCTATTAGTTCATTGAAAGGAACAGTTAGTGCTTGTATTGTCTGATAAATTTTGCATGTCTATATCTGGTAATCTGTGCAACCATTTTGTAGACAACAACATACAATATAATAACCATTGTTAATTTCTTATCTTGTTTCAAAGCTCTGTATTGCTTTTATTATTTTAAAAAATAATTAGAGGTCTTAATTGAAGCTTAACATAAATTTAAATGGTAGATAGATTTTTAATTTAGAAAACATTGTTTGTAGAGTGTACATTTATTTTTATCCATTATTATTTAAATGATTGTTTTCAATAGCTGTGCTCTCAGATACATCTGTGGAACTTTAAACATATAGACTTCACAGTTCTCATGAAATATTTATAAATTAGCTTCTCACTAGAGATACTTTTAAATTGTTGAATACTTATCCCAAAGAGCTAATTTACATGATTCATAATATGCAGTTTAAACGCAAATTTCTATATAGGTGACTAAAAGTCAACAAAACTGAGCACCTTAGTATTAAATTTTAAAGCATAGGTATCTGGTAGGAAGCTTTGCATCATACCTGGAAGGTTTTTACTTGTTACTTACATATCTGGATATGTTCCTTTGTCAAACAAGTAAAACTTATTTTGCCATAAGTACAAAAATGATTAAAATGTGAAAATAATAATTAATGGCAAATAATTTGGGGAATATATATATTCATACCTGAAACTGAGTAATAAAATAAAAATAACAGCGTGATTCTGCTGTGCCTTTCTTGTGATGTAACATATAAAGTTAAGTTTGTGACCTTCGCTTGGTGACTCTATTTTAGGATGTCTATCAGGTGATGGTAGCTATAGAAAACTTTATTTGAAGACAAACATTTCTTTATTAACTTCATCCCCCACTTGTGATGCTGATGTAAGGAAAGATTTGTGCTATTTGAAAAAGCCACTGATGACTAGGGATGCTTGAATGTAACTTGAAAAGATTATTTAGAAGGATTCCAGTGGTCAAAGATGAAAGCAGTTGAGCAATTGAATAAATAAATTAGTATTGAATTATGTTCCAAGTCATAAAAAAAGTATCTGTGATTCTGAGCTGCTATAAATAAGTGATGTAATCAATAAATAACGAGAAAAATTGCAAGTAATTTATGTGGGTATTTTACCTTCAAGGAGGCAGATTATAAATCCTTATTCCTTAATTGTGTGCTATCAATACTGTTTTTTTTTTTTCAAAGAATGGGTTGAGAAATCTGACCAACATGACCAGAAAATTGTCAACTCTTTACTCCCCAAAACAGTCATTAGAAACAATAATGGTCTGAAAAATTGTCATAGCCAAGAGCAGTTAAAGAGACAGGAAAATTAGATTGTAATGTGGAATCCTGGATAAGATCCTAGAAGAGAAAAAAGCACATTAGGTAGGAGGGAGAGGGAGAGGGAAAAGGAGAGGGAGAGAGACAGTGGAACACAGTGAGCGAGAGAGGCAGACAGACAGACAGACAGATGCAGAGAGATGCAGAGAGAGAGCAAAAAAATTTTTATAGCAAACCAAGGCTCAAGAAACCGAGGCATGATTAAAGCTGTTTCTCCATTTAGAATCATTTTTAGCTTTTGAAATTCATTATAATATTAATAATAGTATTTGAAAAATTGTTCCATAGATGAATGCAATAAAATTGCATCTATCATTTTCTGCCCAAACACACTAATAATTAAGGCAGCTTTTATTTATGCACAGTGGATATGTAGCTTTGTAACGATGTTCACAGTTAGAAGCACAAGACTAGTAATCCACTCTTACATGGTATTTTGTGACATCAAATACAGTAGTCAAACTGATTTAAACATCTAGGTCTAATATTGAATAATTTATATTAGACCACATTCTCTCTTACTATTTTCTTCTGATTTCCCATGGCATTGAAATTCAGGAGAGAAAGTTTTTCAAAATGTAGGTTTTAACTAAAGGATTTGGCCAGTTTTTTAAATAAACATCTTTCGTGTGTTGATTTAAACTACTTAGAAACAGATGTATTATCTGCTAACGTATAGTTAATGACTTTACAAAGAATGCTGATATGTAGCAATAACAGGTTTTCTGATACCCATGACTTAATTTATATTTGTGGTAACAGAATAGAAACCATGCCAGTCTCATAAAACATGCACTCTCAATATTTAACTATGGTTTATAGTAAAACGTGTTATGCAAAGTATTTATACAAAGTTCATAGTGAATACAGTAATTGGAATTGATTTTATTTCCTAAATTCTACCTTCATGATTTCATTTTTCTGTGTGACTGGTAGTTGCTCAGCATATAAATATTGACATGAAATTATTATAAACATAGTAGGTGCAAGATAAATTTGAAGATGATTTAGATATGGACCTTGATATTTAGGATCCTGTGGTCTACTGAGGATGTGAGGGGAGGGGATGAAGCAGTTGCATAGTACTTTAATAATAAATTGGCATATGTAGTGTCAGGTAGTATAATGTAAACAGAAACTATTCATTAGTAATGAACATTAGGGTCAGTAGGACAGTGTGTATGTAAGACTGATAAATTCTGAGAGAATAGAGGGAGGCAGCTTTTGAACTAGTCCTACAATGAGAGGTATGATTTGCATGGTGGAGATGGAGAGAGCAACCATTTCACGTAGGTGCTTGTGCCGCTGAGCTAAACCCCTGGCAGAGAACAAGCATGTCAAATAGAGAACCCAACATGCATAGTTACAGACCAATAGGAAAGAATGCTGGGGGCTGTTAAGGAAAGTGTATGGGAAGTAAACTTGTTTTCTCAAAAATGATTGAGAAATAGCTTTGAATTTTCAGAATGCTAATGCACTTAGGTTTTTTTTTTTACCATGTTTTAAAGAATTAAATTAAAAATAATTTCATCCTGTGACTTAAAATGTAAAGTTTTTAAATTACATGTCATACATATATATCAGTTGCTTCTAAACATATTTGTTTGAATTTGTTTTGTAAAATATGCTGTTTACTTAGCATGTCTTTTTTCGCAAAAAATAAGTTTGGAGATCTTTTATGGATTAATTATTACATTGTAGAATTATGGCAGTGTGTATGTTGTTCATATCCTTAAAAATATTTATTGAAAGGAGGATTTAATTATTGCCTGAAAAAGAGACAATTCTTTTTTCTGGTAGACAAATCCTGAGTTAATAGAGTTTATGTTGGATGTAGACTGAACGTTAAATTTATATTTGCAAGTTACAATAGAGTAAATGGGGGTTTCTTTAGATTTAAATAATGCAGGGGCATAACATGTTAAGAAATTATTTCCATTCAAATGCATGTCCCAGAAATGTATAATATTTGCTCATTGATGATGATTTTCTTAGCCTTCAACATGAGGACTTATGCCTATATCCCTTAAACAAAATGCACTATGTTTATAAACTCCTTTGAGAGCAGTATTTCAAAGAAGCACAGAGCCTAACTAGAAATTAAAATTTTCTTCTAGGTTCAGTGATTTAACTCCAAAATACATGAACTACATTTGTTTTAAAGTGTGGCAGTTGCTTTTTTTCATTATGGAAGAAAAAAGTGAAACTCTAATAAAGCATCATTTTGAGCATCAGGTATTTTTGGTTTTGGCACTACATTCTTAAGTTTGTCTTTTGTCAGTTTTCCTAAGTTCATGTTTAAGAATTGCCATATCTATGATTTGAAGAAAATTTCTTTAGTTTGGTTTATGTCCTATTTTATATCACATTATGTTCCCCCTAATCAGTGACTACATTTCTTACAATTTCACCCTTCATATTCATTTATTATTGATAGTCTTTTATATTATCAGGTTTCCAATATCACGTTTCTTCTTCTCTTGAAAAGTGGAAAACAAATAATACTTTCCCTCTCCCCGATCACAGAGGGAGATAGGAAGCACTGTAAACTTGTTTAAACAAATAATAAAAAAAGCACATCTCACATATTCTAGAAAGCTTTCTAAGACCCTTCCGATCTTTGATGTTTCTTTGTTAACAGCCCCGTTAACGCATGGTTTATAAAACCAGATACCTCCACATAAACTATTGCTCACAATTTATAATTTGTCTTTCATATTATGACATTGCTATTGCTTTTCTGATGATATCTGGTATTACATGATCAATCTAGAAATGCATTCCTTATTTATATTACTCAATTCTGGATATCATTTTTTAATCCATATCCAAGTTTTGCCTTTGCTTCTCTAACCCTGAGATTTCTGCTCTCCTTTAATAGTATTTTCTCATGATTCTCTCCTCCTCTTTCTCGATCCCTAAACCAGTATTATGTCTCCAATCTTCCTACTGTTCAGATTCATTTTTAAAATGGGAGCATAATATTTTCACTTGTGTGTTCTTCCAGTCTTCTCAACAAGCTCATCTCCAAAAAGGAATCAAATCCTAGCATAATATCATATCTTCTTAATTACTCTTCTCTGTACTAAATATCACCTTCATATCATTGTTCTCAAAATTTTAGAATCAGCTTTCCTTTCCATCTTTCCTTCCATCTCTGCATTATATATTTTTTTTATTTAAGAGAAAAAAGACACATATAAGAAAGACAAAAAGCAAAAGAGACAAGCAAACGACTAGAGCAAATGCACAGCAGTAACATTATAGGTTTACAAAACAGGATGATAGAAACTTGACAATGGTTGCAATATTGCGTATCATTGCCTTCAAAATGGTTGTTTACATTAACAGATCTAGACATGTGAAATTGATCTAATCATATGAATATTAATCGTTCTTTCTGTTTACTTCTTCCTTTTTTTTTACTCTTTCCGAGGGCTACAGTTCTCATCCTAGACTCCTCTTAGGTCCAGAGGATCCATCTCCCTCCCCTTTCCTTCTTTCTGTTATTGTATTATTTTGTATTCCAGCATTTGGGAGGTATATTCCAGGGAGCCTCCTTACGGTGGAGTCATCAGGTCGGCCATTTTGCAGGACTCCTAATCGTTCTTTCTGAATAACTAATACATTCAGCAGTATGTTCGTTTTAGTTATCTTACATATACATATATACAGATTTATATCTTTTTCCTTTTCCCTTCCCTCTTTTCCCCTTTTCCCTTCCCAATTACTTTTGCTCTTTGAGCAGTTTTTACTCTTACATAGTATTTATTGTAGATTTTGGATCATATATACTTTTTCAGTTTCTTACACTAGGGAGACAATATGATATTTACACATGTGGGTTTGATTTATCTCACTTATGAGTATGGTCTCAAGTCATGTCCATTTACTTATAAAAGTCTCAATGCAATCTTTCTTGATAGCTGAGTAGTACTCCATTATATAAAAATACCACATCTTTTTTATCCATTCCTTGTTTGATGGGCACTTGGGTTGTTTCCAAGATCTGGCTATTACAAATTGGTTTGCTATAAACATGGGTGCACAAATATCACTGTGGTATGATATTTTCAATTCTTCTGGGAAAATGCCCAGAAGTGGGATAGCTGAGTTGAATGGGATCTCTAATTCTAGCTTCTTGAGGAATCTCCACACTGATTTCCACAGTAGTTGCACCAGTCTACACTCTCACCAACAGTGGAGAAGAGTTCCTTTTTCACCGCAGCCTCTCCAGCATTTGTTATTGGTTGATTTTTTAATCTTGGCCATTCTTTCTGGAGTGAGATGGAATCTCAGTGTTGTTTTAATTTGCATTTCCCAAATGACCATTGATGTTGAACATTTTTTCATATATTTATTTGCCATTTGTATTTCTTTCTCTGAGAAGTGTGTATTCATCTCAGATCTGCATTACATGTTGTTTTAAGGTAAAACATTGTTCATGTTTCTCCCTTACTCCCACTGTCTTCCTCTAGTCAGTGTTACCACCTTCACCACGTCATATTACCATCACCATTTCACTGAGCTCACTTTGTATTCCAATTTTTTCATCCATGTTGTTTTCAGAATAATTTTCCAATACAAAGAGTTATATTTCATTGTGCCACTCAGCTGGTGAAGATTTTCTAAACATTCCTTTTGTTTCCCATTTCAGTTCCAAATTCTTTTTAGCTACTTACAAATTCATCTGTAATGGAAGTCCAATTGACTTTTCTCTTTGGAGAACTGAAGTTCCATATTTTCAGTTCTTACTTTAGTTCCATAATTTCCATCTAGATTTTCAAATACTCATATTTTATTTCCCTTGGCTTCTTCATATTGCCCCCAAATTCATTCTGTCAGATTTAACTTCACTAAACCCTTCTCTCTCTTTCAGGTCGGTGTTTTCCATTTTTTGTCTTCAACTTCCTTTTTTTGAATTTGTCACAAAGCTTGGTAACAATTATTGCAGGAGTCTAGAAAAGCTAAGTATCAATTACTTAACCATTCACACTCATTTCACTTTTATGCATGTTATTTTTAAGCTGACATCACTATTCCTATCTTATTTAGTAAAGAACTGAGCCATGCACATAAAGATGAAAGCATTTATTTTACATATTTTATGTGAAAATGTTCAATCTTTAGACAAACATCTGTCAAGATCATCAATATGGATATTTTCAAAGTTTAGATTTTGATATAGCTGTTTAAGTTCCATTGTATCATATGTGAAAAAATATAATTTCTGGCTACATACTTTCATGCACAGTTCAACACAATTAACTTTTCAGCCAGACTTCTGAAGTTTGAGTTTGTTTTTCAATGAGAGCCATAATTCTAGATAACTCTTAGGTGCGAACAGAAAACAT
The DNA here is from genome assembly GCA_004363535.1 of Dasyprocta punctata. Lineage (NCBI taxonomy): Eukaryota > Metazoa > Chordata > Mammalia > Rodentia > Dasyproctidae > Dasyprocta > Dasyprocta punctata. The sequence continues at coordinate 38,855 of RJWM01009140.1, forward strand.
TGTCATTATTAGTAATCAGTACTTCTTCTCTTTGCCTTGATACGGTCTGTATCAAACTGAATCGTGTGGTTTTCCATGGCTTGCTTTATAATGTAGTTATTTGATAATTCATTACTACAACAGATATATTTGGAGCACCTAGTGGATGTTAGATGATGAGGATACAGTCTCTGATTCTACTCCCTGTTGGACTTTCTGAATATTTTTTTCTTCTGAAATTATCTTTGTAGGTATCTGTAGAACTGTCTGCAGAACATGTGGCTGAGTTGTGTTGACTAATACTTAAAAAGTATAACAAATGGAGTGTACTGGCTAAGGAAGCAATTTTACTTTAGATCCACTTAGACTTTCCCATATTGCCAATTTTCTGCCTCCTTACTTATCTCTAAAAGATGTTCTGAAGATGACACTACTTGTCCATGGCATGTGTTTAACACATAAGGTTCATGTGCTACACAGGTTCACAGGAAGAAGAGGAGTGACTGTGTCTCAGAGACCTTGGAGTTATATTGGGGGAGTTAGTAGCTTTCTCAAGGATGGAGAAGGTAAAGAAAAGTGGAACGGGGCTGGAAGTGTTTCGAGCACTTGCAGGGAGAAATTGTGCAGATTAAGAAAGGACAAAGACTAAGGAATTAGATTATCTGGTCTAAAGCCCTGTGATTAGTTTGAGGATTAGTGGGGGAAAAGGTCAGAGAGATTGGGTAGAAATGGAAATTAAGACATTGATATCAATTTTGCATTGCCAACAGTTTCAGTATGATCCAGTTCTTATAATCATATTCTGTAGGTTGCTATTTCCCTTTCAGTCTCTTCTGCTATTATAGGAGGCCATATGATTTTTGAAATAATGATTTTTGATTTAGTAATCGATACACAATAAAATTATTTCAATAATTGCTATTTTTCTTGGATCTTTCCTTTTTTTTTTAACAGATATGTCTCTAGTTCCAAGAAAAGTCTAAAATTTATCTGGGTGTTCTGCTGCTCAGATAATCTCAGCACTATGAGAGGCAGAAAGAGAGGCTGAGGCAGGAAGATTTTGAGTCTGAATCTATCTTGGGCAAATAAGCATCCCAGGGAGACACTGCTCAAAATAGAAAAATTAAAATTAATAAATAAAAATTTAATTAAAAATTGCATGGTGAAAGATATGGGTCTAATCTTAATCTTCAGCATGTGGAAAGCCAGTTTTTCCAACACCATTTATTAAAAAGGCTGTCTTTCTTCCAGTGAATGTTTGGTACCTTTGTCAAAGATAAGGTAGCTTAGTGTGTCTGGAGTTGTTTCTGGATCTTCTAATCTATTCCATTGATCCTTGGGTATGTTTTTTTGCCAGTACCACACTGTTTTTATCACAGTAGCTTTATAGTGTAAATTCAGGTCAGGAATTGTGATGCCCCCTGTCTTGTCTTTGTTGCCCATGATTGCCTTTACAGTTCTAGATCTCTTCTTGTTCCAGATCAATTTTAGGATTGTTTTCTCTAATTCTGTAAGATATGTTATTGGTATTTTGATTGGGATTGCATTGAATCTGTATAACAGTTTTGGAAGTATGGCCATTTTCACTATATTGATTCTTCCTATCCAAGAGCATGGGATATCTCTCCATCTTCTAATATCCTCTTCAATCTCCTTTTTCAGAGTACTATAGTTTTCAGTATAGAGGTCTTTTACATCTTTCCTTAGATTGATTCCTAAATATTTCATTTTTTTGGATGCTATTGTAAAAGGTACTATTTCCCTAGTTTCTCTCTCAGTGAGGTTATTATTCATGTACAAAAATGCTATTGATTTTTGAGTATTGACTTTGTAACCAGCTACATTGCTAAATCTGCTTATTAAATCTAGAAGTCTCTTGGTGGAATTTTTGGGATCTTCTAGCTAGAGTATCATGTCATCTGCAAATACTGTTAGTTTAACTTCTTCCTTTCCTATCTGTATTCCTTTTATTTCTTTTTCTTGTCTAATTGCTCTGGCTAAAGTTTCCAGAACTATGTTGAATAAGAGTAGAGAGTGTGGACATCCTTGTCTTGTTCCTGATTTTAGAGTAAAAGCTTTCAGTTTTTGTCCATTTAGTATGATGTTAGCTATCTGTTTGTCATAGATAGCTTTTATCAGATTGAGATAAAGACCATCTTTCCACTTCCCTTTCAATTTCTTTAAAGAGTTTGAGAAGTAGTGGTGTTAGGTCTTCATTACATTTCTTGTAGAATTCAGCAATGAATCGGGGCCTGGGCTCTTCTTTGTTGATAATTTTTTAATTACATCTTTAATTTCATTTATTGATATTGGGTTGTTTAGGATTTTTATATCATCTTGATTCAACTTTGGCAATTCATGTGTATCTAAGAATCTGTCCATTTCTTCTATATTTTCCATCTTATTAGAATACAAGTTTTCAAAGTAGGTATAGATAATTTTCTGGATTTCAACAGGATCTGTTGTGATTTCACCCTTTTCATTCCTAATTGCATGGGTTTGAGTCCTTTTTCCCTTTTTTGATAAGGTTGGCCAAGGGCTTATCAATTTTATTTAATCTTTCAAAGAACCAACTCTTCGATTCATTGATTCTTTGTATTTTTTTTTAGCCTCCAGTGTGTTAATTTCTGCTCTGATCCTTATAATTTTCTCCCTTGTATGCGCTTTTGGTTTGGTCTGCTCTTCGTTTTCTAGAAGTTTGAGGTTCAACATTAAGTTGTTTATATGAGCTTGTTCTGCTTTCCTGATATGGATATTTACTGCTATAAATTTCCCTCTTAAGAGTGCTTTCATCGTGTCCCACAAGTTCCAGTATGTTGTATTGTCATTGTTGTTCAACTGTGAAAAGTGTCTAATATCTTCTGTAATTTCATCTGTGACCCATTGATTGTTCAGTAGTGTGCTATTTAATTTCCATGTGTTGAAGAAGTTCTTGTGGTTTCCTTTGGCATGGATTTCCAATTTCATTGCACTGTGGTCTGATAGTATGCATGGAATATTTTCCATTCCTTTACATTTACTTAAGCATGTTCTGTGAACCAGTATATGATCTCTTTTGGAGAATGTCCCATGTAAAATTAAAAAATTAAAATTAAGGCTATAACTCAGTATGAAAGTCCTGAATTTAATCCTCAGTATTACCAAAAAATCTGAAATTTTATTTTTTCATAGATTTTCTGTTTTAGTTGTTTGCTTTTTTTTACTGTTAAAGAAACCAGACACACAGCTTAGCACTTAAATTTCCTAAAGGTGGAAGCCATATCTTTTAAATATAAATGGAAATGTACAAATTGCAAAAAATGTTTGCAATATTTAGTACATTTACAATTAATTTCAAAATTCCCTCTAAGCCACTGGCCTGCATAACAAAGTAGGGGCAAGTTCCACCTACTAATGAGACTGAGGTCTCTATCAAACAGCATCCTGTTGTTTTATTTTTGTTGAAATAAAAAAGATTCAGTAAGTATAATGAATGATGAAGGAAAGGATTAAAAGCAAGGATACAAAGCATATTTTAATTACACCTACTCAAAACCATACATATATGACTTTATAGGAATTGAGTGGGTATTTATTGGATTCATTTGTAGGTGACTGTGAGTTTCTCATTGTACTGGCAGTTCTGCTTAAAATATACCCTACTGTTTGTATGAATTGCTAGATAATTAAAGAAACTTGGTCCTTGATTCTTAAACACTCCATAGCAAATGTTACTCTGCCCACACACTCTTGATATTTGTTACAAACCTGGAAGCATATGCTCCTGGTAGAATTGCTTTCTTCCTTGACACATCCCCAGTTCTGCTACTCAGATAATATGCAGCTGCCAGTGGGTGAAAACCTCAGATTAGTTCAAATGTAAAATAACATCTTTACACATTAATGTTTTAACCGGGGCGTGGCGGGGGGGACCCTGTAATCTAAATGGAAATGTCATCCCCGTTCATCCATTGTAAAATTCTGAATCTGTCCAAATGAATAATTGTTAATTTCAAAAATACGCTGTTAAAGTAAATAAATTGATATTGATTAGTGTAAAAGACAGTATTGTGAAGAAAAAGCACTATAAAATTTATAATAAACAGATTTAACCACTTTCTAATTGAGATTTTATTTGATTGCATTCTTGTTTGTCTATTATGATTATGCATTTTAAAGTCCTTGGGAAAACAAAGACTTTAAAATAAATGAATATTAAACTTTTGCTATAACCTTCTATTTATATCAATGCAGATAAAGCATTATTTTTAGGCCTTTAAACTTTTCATGGTACTTAATCCCTTCAACATTGTCTTGTGTCTAGCTTTTTGGTGCCCCTAGTGACAATTTAGTGAAGTACTTGTCGAGGTCCTTCCTTCTATGGCCCCCTCCACTTTTGCCAGTTTAGGCAGGTTTAATGCTCAGTGAATGTTTGTATTGCTTTGTGCACCAAAACAAGTTTTTGTGGTTGTGTAGGTCAGAAAGCAAGTCACTGACTCTATGAAACCCTCATTAACTCTCTTGCTGTTTCCCCAAAGAAGAAGTGGCTACTGTTCTTTATATGTCCTAGCACGCATCTGCCATTGAACATAATATTTTATGAGATTATTTATTTATCTTTTCTAGACCATATCTTCTTGCAGACTGACTGTATCTAATTCTTTTTGTAGGGAAAGAAAAATACGTGCCTAGAAAGCAGCACATATTTGTTGATAAATTAGTATTTGTGCCATGAATAAGTGCGAAACCCCAGGAACTTCTCAGTAAATGCTGTCTTTAAATTTCCTTAATATTAGTATTTAACCTTAAACAGATTATCAATTGTTTCTGTCTTTTGGAAACTCAAGTGGCTTGTATACTACTTTCAAACATGTTTAAATTCTTTCTTAGTCCTTGTTAAGTACAGCTCCTCATTTTCTAATTAATTTTGGAGATACTTGAGGGGAGTATTTGTGTATAATTTGTATGTGCACTTTTTGCAGTGCCAAGAGTGATGCCTGCTATGTAAAAGATAACGACACATATTTGTTGGAGTTAGTATATCACTATTGTGGGAAAATAGTTGGCATGACATTTGATGTTTGCTTTCCTATTGATTTATTTTGCCCTTAGAACATCTGAACTGATCATGGTTAATAGACTAGTGAGATCTCTTTTCAGACTGATGAAACTCAGAAAAATTCCCTTTGACAAAGGCTAACCTAGGGCCTCTGTATTTAGAAGTACAGTACTGTCCTCCCATACAGGCATAGGGAGAGATGCACTATTGCTTTGATTGTCTGGAACTGTAGGCAAACTCGCAGTATCTTCCTGATACTGCACAGAACCCAAAGGAAGTTGTTTCTTCACTGTCCCTTTGAAATCCTTGAATCACTTATCCAGGTGGAAGAAGTGATTGAATGTGCTGGAAGTTAAAGTGCAGAATTCAATCAAGGGTTCAGTAGCTATTATTTTTCTTTTTCTTTTTTCATTTTTGCTTGTAAGAAATGAAGAAAGGTCCTTAACTCAATGGCTTCAGGTTTTATTTTTTTTGTCAAATTTACTCTTGCTTACCTCTCTGTTCAGAATATCAAATAGGACAATTCTATAAATGATCTGTTATCTGTAAAGTGAGATAATTATTATATCTAGGAATAAAGTCATGAATACATTTAAAAATCTCATAAAACAGACACTTTACAGGCTTAAGGGCATGTTAAGACATTTAGACATTGATTCTGCACTGCCCATCACACCATTGTACTGGAATAATAATGCAAAAGATCTACATGGCATCAGTGACTACTGATGATTAAGGTAGTTGGGGTTTTTTAAAATTGGCAGAATGTCAAGAAGCAGTGCTGAAATGACTTGCATTATTGATTATGAGAAAGATAAACTGTATGATTTGAAAATAATGTGGTGGAAAAATTAGGAGAGCAATGAGAGAATAATTCTGAAGTTAAAACCTCCAAACCTGAATAAAAGCCATGTATTTAGATATGAAAGAATTCAGTGATCTTTCTTTTTATAAATAAATTTTTATTTTTATTGGTACATATTTATAGTACATGATGATTACATTTCTCATAGGGAGTTGGTGCACGTACATAACACATCTTAATACTTTTTTCATACCCGTTTTCCCCTCCTTTCTCCCACCTCCATCTCTTAGTTCTCTTCCCTTTTGCAAAAGATCCACTTCCCTATTTCCTATCATTTATCTTTTTTTTTTTTTTTTTTTTGCGGCACCAGGGATTGAACTCACAACCTCGCGCCTGCCAGGGCAGGCGCTTAAGGCACTGAGCCAAACTCCCAGCCCTGGTTTTTTTTGAGGCAGGATCGCACTATGTAGCTCAGGCTGGCCTTGTGCTCGCGTTGTAGCCCAAGCCGGCCTCGAACTCACAACGCTCCTCCTACCTCAGCCTCCCGAGTGCTGGGATTAAAGGCGTGCGCCACCACGCCCGGCTATCATTCATTTTGACCCTTATTTACATGTTGTATTTTTAAGATATGAGAAACCATGTGATATTTTAACTTGTATGTCTATTTCACTTAACATTGTGTGATTCATTTCTTTTTTTTGTACTGGGAATCAAACTCATGACCTTGTGCTTGCCAGACAGGTGCTTATGCCACTGAGCTAAATCCCTAGCCTCACTTAACATTATGGTCTCAAGGTACATAGTTCTTTATGGTAGCATAGTACTCCATTGTGTATAAATGTCACATTTTATGTCTCTATTAATCTTTCTTTTATTTAAAAGTTCATAGTGTTTGATTCCTAAAACTCATTTGGAAACAGAAGAGACCTAGAATAGCAAAGGCAATCCTGTGCAACAATGACAAGGCAGGAGACATCACAATCACTGACTTGAAATTATACTATAAAGCTACTGTGATAAAGTCAGCATGGTACTGGCAAAAAATAAATAAACAAACAAACAAACAGACCCGAGGATAAGTGGAACAGGTTAGAAGATGTGGACACAACTACAATGATACTTAGCTACCTTATATTTGACAAAGGGGCCAAACATGTTCACTGGAAGAAAGATAGTCTCTTTAATAAATGTTGCTGGAAAAATTGACTTCCCACATGCTGAAGACTAAAACTAGGCACATGTCTATCACTATGCACTAAAGTCAAAATGGGTCAAAGATCTAAATATTAAAACAGAAGCACTAAATCTACTGGAAAACAAAGTAGGTTGACATTTTGAAGGCATAGGAGTCGGCAAAGAGTTCATGAACAAAACACAAACTGCATGGGAAGTACTCCAAAGAATAAACAACTGGGATCTCATCTTATTAAAAGTTTTTGCACATCAGAAGAAATCACCAACAGAGTGAAAAGACAACCCACAGAATGTGAAAAAAATTTTAACCACCTGTCCCTCAGACAAAAGACTTTTATCTAGAACATACAAAGAATTGAACAAAATCAGACCCCCCAAATTCAAAGTCCCAATTCAAAAATGGGTATCCGAGAAAAAATATTCAGCATCACTGGTGTTTGAGAAATGCAAATTAAAATAGCACTGAGATTCCATCTCACTCCAGAAAGAATGGCTATCATCCAGAAATCAACCAATAACAAGTTCTGGTGGGGCTGTGGGGGATAAAGAAAACCTCCTCCACTGTTGGTGGGAGTGTAGACCAGTACAACCACTGGAAATCAGTGTGTGGGTTCCACAAAAAACTAGGATTGGAGGTTCCATTCAGTCCAGCTATTCCCCTTCTGAGCATTTTCCCATAAGTAAATACATCATCCCACAGCAATATATGTGCACCCATTTTTATAACAGCATAATTTGTAATAGCTAAGTCTTGGAAACAACCCAAATGCCCATCAACCACTGAATGAATAAAAAAGATGTGGTATTTTTATACGAGGAGTACTACTGAGTTATGAAGAAGGACCAAGTTAAGTCTTTTATAGGTAAATGAACACAGCTTGAGACTATACTTGTAAGTGAAATAAATCAGACTCACATGTGTAAACATTTTATTTTCTCTTTAGTGTAAAAAACAGAGTAAATAAGATCCAAAATGTACAATAGATATATGTAAAGTGTAAGGGGGAGAAACTGCTGAAAAGGAAAGAATAACTGGAATGGGGGAAAGGTGAAAAGAAAGAAGGGAAAATATATATTGCAGATAATTATACTGCTAATCTGTTCATCAAAAACAATGGTTTGTGCTTTCATTGTATCATTTTTCATGCCTATCTCTTGTAATCTGAGCAGCTACATTGAAGACCACAATATGCAATATAGTAACCATTGTTAATCTCCTGTTTATGTTGATTTGAAATTCTGTACCATTGTTTTTAGTCTTTTTTTGTTTTAAAGAAAATTCATAGTGTTTAAATAAAAGTATCTCTGCAAACATGAAGCCTTCTAAAATTAATAGTCATTCACAAGTTTTGAAATAGAAGCATCATCAATGTCTGTATCATAAAACTATATTGTAAATAAAATAATATCACATTTAGAACTTCAATTTACTAATTTTTTAGCACTGGGGATTGAACCCTGGATTTTCACACTGAGCTACATCCCCAACCCTTTTATTATTATGATGATGATTATTGATTGTTGTTATCGTCATATTTTAATTTTAATTTTGGGACACAGTCTGACTAAATCCCTGAGTTGCCCAGGCTGGGCTTGACCTCACAGTCCTGTCTCAGCCTTGAAGAGTGCTGGGATTATACGGATCACAATGCCTGGCTAATTTACTGAATTTTGTAGTAGAGTTAATGGTAATGGAACACAATTTTATTGATAATGACATGGTCACTGAGTACAGTTTTTTTGCTCTTCTTGAAGGATAAAATGCCAAGAATCGCAAGTAGAAAACAAAACTTTTTGCAGTTTACTCTGCTCAACCAAAATTGCTTCTAAACTAAAGATACTTTCAGATTGGAGTCTCTGGGAACTCTAAATTTAAACACAATGAGCTATTTTGTATACTATTTCTACTTACCCTTCATAAATTAAGAATATTTTTCTTTTTATGGAGGATCTACATGTCATCATAAAGATAGAATATTGTAGCATAGATGAACTTAATGTTCACTGAGTTCTATTCTATTTTGTACCCTTTGATTAAAGCCTTAGACTAGTGAAGTAAATTCATGGGTGACAATTAGGGGTAAATAGATGTTTGGATTCAGCAGACTGCAAGTCATGGCCTTTATCTAAAGTACATTTGAATGACACAGTCTAACTATCATTTGGGTAACATCTTTCTTCCTGTTATCTAATAGATTAGAATAGTTTGAAAATACATTTCATAATTCTCCCACTCAATGAAAATTTAAAAACTTTGTACCTAATTTTCAAATCATTCCAAGAACAAACAATCATGTTTTAACTAAAATCCTATGATGTGATAATCCCCAGCTCCTCATTAACACAGTGTGTAATTATTTTAGAATTTGGTGATTGGGCAGTTAGCAATATATATTTACTATTTGCTAGACAATATAGGTACAAGGAAGATTGACATTTCATTTGGCTAAGAATAAGACCTAAATAGTATTTTCACGTATTGTTATTATGTGGTCTTTTTTTTATTAAGTTTTATTGACACTGTATTGTGGTAAGGTATTCACTGTTCACTATTACATGCCCTCAGGTGGTGAATACATTGAGAAATTCAGATAGCTTTTTGCGGCAGGTAGATCAGTCAGCCTGGGAATGGGATGAAAAGTGGAACTGTGCAAGAACTGCAAAGCAAGTTGACTAGAAGTAACACTAGGATATGTTGAACTTGAATTTTAGGAACAAGAAACACTAGATGACATTTAAGTTTTGGCTGGGGATCATGTACATAAAAATAAGCTTTATAGTATAGAATTATATGCTTTAGAGGATTTTGAATGGTTGTATTTCATTTTGGGAACAATATTAAAGTCTCATATATAAATAAGGTGCAGTTTGCTGAGGCTGTTAGAAATAGGAAAATTAGTATGTAAAATAATGATATCATAAGAATTTCACCCAGAATGATAGCAATGGAACTAAATGAAAAGCTGAGGAGGAAAACTATTGTATTAGAAGAAATATACAACTGAGCAAATACTGAAATGCCAAGTTTGGCAGAGAGGATTTAGGAATAATTCTTAAGTTTTATTGTTTAGAGGATAGATAAAAAAAGAAAGCTATGTTGTAATAAACAAATAAAATATTAGGCAAATTGCTTTGAAGTCATAAGACTAATACTTTTAGATCTAAACCCATTGAGATGATTGTTCCAATGAGACCAATGGAGGCCATTAGGTATGCAGGATGTAGATATAAATGCATCTTTCCCACACAGATATTAAGCCTCATGACGGGTTTGCAAACTGCTTGCATGAACGTGTTAATTAAATGCGTATGGTTGATAAGGCCAAAGGAACTGGGGAGTAGAGGGAAGTAAAACTGGAAAAGACAGTACCTGCTTTAGAACACCACATCAGTGGCAGAAAAAGAGGAGTCAAGTATGGATTTAGGGAAATATTTCTGCTAATACAGAAGTGTGAGTGAGAAACTGATCATGTGGAATAATTGAAATCAAAGATTTGAGAGAGTTACAAGTAAGAAGGGTAAACAGTTAAAGTTGTAAAGTGACATAAGTAATAGTGTATGAGGCAATATGAGGCTGTTGGTATTGCCAGTTTAAAACTTCCAAGGAAAATTATAGATTAAGGGTTAAAAGTGAACAAAATAGGTTTTCTTTTGCCTGGATGTGTACAGATCTTAATATTTTCATAGTTTTAAATTTCTATTTCAGTTTTTAGTAAATTGTTTACATAATAGCAAAACAATGCACCTCCTTCTTATCTTGCTCTGATTGGGCAAATCGTTAGTTTACTAAAAAGCACCTAAATGCCTTTACATGTGGCCTTAATTTTATCCTTAAGTTAGGCTAAACTTTCTTTCAGATAGGATTATTTAGTAAGGTTTTATATATTAGGAAATCTAACATATTTCTAACTTAAATTTCCTATGTTTGAGTTGTTTGCATTTTCTGATATCTACCCTTGGAGCCACTTTTCCTGGGTGGTAAATTTGTCCTTGTATGACACAAAACTATGAGATCAAACACACACACAAAGCAAAACAAAAACTAATGGACCTGACCAATGAAACTCTTTTGCAAAGCTTATAGAATGTGTATATTGGTATATATTTTGTTGTAATCCCATTGTGAATATTCTCTGATTTTTTTTGGTGACACCAGGGATCCAACTCACAACCTCAAACCTGCCAGACAGGCACTTATGCTACTGAGCCAAACTTCCGGCCCTAGGTTTTTTAAGGCAGGGTCATACTATATGTAGCTCAGGCTGGCCTTGCGCTCATGTAGCCCAAGCCGGTCTCGAATTCACAACGCTCCTCCTACCTCAGCCTCCCAAGTGGAATCTCTGAATTTGAATAGAAGGGTTTATTACTGACAGTGAAGTCTTTGAACATGTCAGATCCAAGTTTCAGACCTTGGCTGCTATGGCGTACACAGATGAAATGTCAGTAAGAATGCTTAGAAGAACCAAGAATTCAAGGGAAGGCACTTTAAATTGTACTTAAGAAGATATGTGCCCCACCCATCATTGGGCTATTAATCGGACTTCTGATAATTCAACAGTTTTAAATAAAATTTGGAACATGATTGTTAGGGCTACATGCAAAGGAAATCCAGCAAGAGGTTTGTTTATGTATTTACTTAAAAGAATAAATTAGTTGGTACAAATGTATGTCCGATTTATGATTGATATCTAAAAATTAAATTTAACTGATGCCATGGGAGCATTTTTCTGAGTAAAATACAGAAAGCAGTTATACTACATTTAGCAGTGTTTATCTCCCGAAGCACCAATAATTTTGGTATCAGTGACATTTCACAGAAACACAACATTATAGATCTGTATTTACAAAAGAGGTGCTATATTCCATGGAAGCTTGAGTTATCAAAAGGATTTATCTTTTGGGAATTCTGTTTCATTGTTTTTTTAAGAAATGAATCTTAGAGTGAGTCGATGGGACAGGCTTAATGAATTGTTTAACCTCAACTGTGAAAAAAAAAAGTTGGAGCCATGATGAGCCCAGTTCCCCATTAGGAACTTAACCGGAAATCTTTTTTTCTCCTTTCTGCTTAATTAAGAGGAAAAAATATTCCATTAGAGAGAAGGGAGAAGAGAACAATTCACTCAATATTTAATGATAGTATTGTAACATCAACCATCTTTAGTAGCAAAGTGTGGCAATTCTTTAAATTACTTTACGACTTTAGGTTAGAAACGTCTGACATCTAATTATTTCAACCAGACTGGTAGCATAAGGAGGTGGGGCAGGGAAAGTGGAAGACAGAGTGAAGTTCTTATTAAGGAACAAGGACGTGCTCTGAAGGGATGCAGCTGGGTTGAGTAAATGAAGTATGGCTGAATTTGGAATTCTTCCCAGTTTATTATTATGAACTACTTTTTACAATGACCCTTTCTCACTCTTCTGTGGATTCTTTACATAAAAAAGTAAACTGTTCATGAAAATTGATTATTTTCTTAGTACTTAAAATTACGATCTTAGTGATAGTATTATATTAATTATAATTAGAAATATTTTATTTAACCTATTTATTTCTGGAATAAAGTAAAATAATTGCCTAGATTATTATTCTGCTCTAATTGTCAAGATTAATGGTTTTCCAGTGAGTGTTCTTCGATGGTGTTTCAGAGAAGGGAACTTTGTATAGAACTATTTCTCTGCTACTTTGGGTGGATGGAAGTTTATTATAAGGCTAAGAAGATAAGTGAAGGATCCTAGCAATGCTGATACTGAGTTTTGTGGTAAACTGGAACTTTATTGAGGACCCCATAAATATAGAACCTTAAGAATGCCCATAAGCATTTTTTTCTTCCCCCTTGGCTGTCTTGCTGTCTCTGCCTTCTGTGTTACAGCTTCCGTACTTCACACACATCATTGTATGTGATCATCCTAAAGAGGAAATCTGAAGCTAGTAGGAAAAAACTGTCATGGCAATTAAGTACTTTAGTCCCACTTACACAGCTGTGGACCTTGGATTTGAATTCTATTCTGCTTTCAGAGTCCAACCAGTTCTCCTAAGTTCTGATTACAGGGAAAAGATGAGTTTGTACGTGTGCACATTTTATAATATGCCAAATCAGGAGTCAAACCCAAAACACTTTCGTTTGCTGTTTGCCTAACTTAAGAATTATTCTTAATGTCTTTGCTTCATTTTATTTACTTTAATGTATTCCGTTATTCATAGCTTTTTGTCTTAATATAAAACTTTTCTTTACCTCCACGAAACATAACATAAAGTAAAATAATGTAAGGTTTATGTTTTCATTCAAAATTTATATACACACACACAGAGTATTTGCTATACATTTGCTATATGTGTACTTTGTATGTTACAGCAGCAAATAGATAAGGCATAATTTTGTACTTCAAAGAATTTAAGTCCAGTGGTAATGGAGAAAATAAATACAAATAATAATACACAAATAAGATTGGAAACATACTGAAAATATATGTTGTTTTTGAGATTGTCAAAGCCCTCAGAAATGGGGGAAAGGGAGAGATGCCCAGGCAGACTACAGGAGATTTTAGGACAGTTATACTATTTGTGTATTATATATGCTACTATAAATTTATCCAAACCCATATTATGTATAACAGCAACAGTGAACCCTAACATAAAGTATGGACTCTGGGGAGATAATGAAGGCCAATGTTGATTCATCCTTTCTAGTAAATGTTTGTATGTGGTGAATTGTGCTGCCAATGGGATTTGCTGTGCATGTTGTTGCAGGGCAGGAGTTTTCGAAAAATCTTTGTACTCTCTGGTCAGTTTTTCTGTGAACTTAAATTGGTCTAAAAATATAATCTATTAAGAACAAAACTAAGAAACTCATTGTCAGAGTGGGATTTGAAGGACTGGTAGAATGCTGAGAGGTAGAAGGATGGATAGAATAGACATGACCTTATTTCTTGTCAGTATACAGAGATATGCGTGATGACAGAGCATGCCAAGGACACTTGCCTGGCATAGGGTGTTCATAATCAGTTGCACAAAAATGAATCTGGGAAGGGAGAAGGAGGTCATATCATGGACTACCTTGACAACAGGATTAAGTTATTTTTGTTGTAATTGAGTCATTGATGGCTTTTGCCCTGAAAAATTATTTGTTAGGCAGCTTGCTTTAGGACTAGTGGATAGAACTGATCACAAAGAATAGATAGAAGCCCCATGAGGAATTCTGAGCAAGAGATAGCACTGCCTGAATCAGAGAGATAACAATGAAAATGGAAAGGCGAGATGGATAGGAAAGACAATTTGGGTTTCAAATCTGTGACACGGAAATTGAGAATAAAGGAAAGTGAGAGCCTGATTATCCAATAGAAATTTTTCTGAAAAAGAAAAAGAGAAATTCATGGTTGTTGATGTAGAGAGGCTATGTAGTCAGTCTTTAAGAACATGTATAGTGCTTATAAAACAAAAGTTATGTCACACTTGTAGAATACATAATAGCTGCATTTTTTTGGCCACTGAAAGAAGTAATCTGTGTTAACCAAAGAGACTATTATATTATCCACAGTCTATAACCATATTTGTATTTATATTGTAAAGTAGAGTCAATGATATGTTAAAAGGATATTATAAGGATTAATGGAGCTGCTTCATATGGATACTGATATGTTAGATGGCTTTGAAACTACTAATAAAGTATGGTGCGGTAACATCATTGCTATAATAAAGAATAGACGAGACCGTGTTTCATCTCTATTGATTAAGAAGAACAGTATATTAATATTGTTTAAAAGTTTCAATTTTAAGTACAGAAATACTAGGATGTCTATAATTTTCAATGAACTCTCACCTGCTCCCTATGAAACTGGGTTTCTTTTGGTAAAGAAGGACGGGTAAATGGATAGAGACTATACCACCAGCATCATGTGTCACAGACCCCATGATTTACATGTATTATCTTTTAATCCTTTTAATCCACAAACTATACATTTGGTTCTTTAATCTTAATTTTCCTGATAAAAAAATTAGGATTAGGGTATTTATATAATTTCTCCAAATTAAAAAGCTAGTGAGGATTTCTGAATGAGGATGACTTCATTGTGAATTGAGAAGGGCAAATGAGTGAATACATTTTTATTTTTAACTTAAAATATTAAGGAATTCTCTATTGTATAGGCATTGTTATATAGGTATGATTTTATTTTATTGTTTTTATTTGTAACTGACACAAACTATAAATGTTGCAAATATTAATAAGATATCATGCAATATTGTAAACTATTTTTTAGATATTAGAATCAAACAGTTTTAAAAATTGATTGAATACGGAATTGGGTAGATTTATGCCTAATGGTTATCTATGATGGTTACAATGTTTCTAATTTGCAAAACATAGGTAGAGTTGTTCCTTTCTTCTACATGGAGGGGGAGCACATGAAGAATTAAAGTGGTACAGGGATTATGGGTTTGAGGTTAGGCATGCTGTTTGAGGTGAATGTGAGATATACAAGGAGACAGATTTAATAGGCTGCTGATTATAAGGGTCTGGAGGCTTAGAAGATAGGAATTGAATGGAGATAAAGCTTTACAGTCATCAGTTGCAAATTAATCATTGAAGACATGGATAAGTACATGATACTTCCCAAGGAGAATATGTAGAAAAAAGTGTTGTGTGTGACACCCATGGGACCCGCGGCTTTTAGGCAGAGCACAGAGAGACAAGCTGGCAGAAGAGACTGATGGTAGTGTCCAGAAATGAAAATCTTTAGGGTACATGGAATTTCATTTTAGAGTTCAGTGATGTCATTTGTTTGGGAAACAGCTACTACAATATTGCTTCTCTCATACATCTCTTCTCTGCCCTCAGTGTATTAAATGGCACATTATGCATCTCCATTACGAAGAAAGGAAAAGAACAGAAAAAATTATTTTTAATTGCATTTTCGTTAAGAAAAGAGAAAAACAATTTTTTCTAACTTCTGGTGTGGGATGTATGACTGATATGAGTAATTCTACACTTATTTATAAGCGTACAATTAAGTTTTAATGGACATATTAGTGATGTAAAATTACAAACATTTGCATAATTTTGGGACTAGAGACAAAGCCTTCTATAGCTGTTTCTTGTACTATTTTTTATATCAGGATTCATTCAAAATTATGTATAATTATGAATAATTCAAAAGGTTTGTGCAAATATAACCCTTAGGAAAATGTAGCTCATAGTCTGGGAATTAATGTGAAATAAAATTTCTTGGCTAAAGAAATTATCTTGAAGCTTGTATTATTTGTACAACAAAAATGCCAGAAGAGAATGCCTATGATTAGGATGAAGTGACTCATGTTTCCCGAGGTTATTTTATGATTATACAGTTGTGTTAATTAATTTTTCCTTTTAAAAGTACATCTATATGATAGATTTTGAAAGAACCCTTATGAAAATATTAGTATAGCAATATCTGATAAATTTAAACTGCATAAACTTGAAACAAAGTACCTGGTTTCTTCCAACTTTAAGTGAAGATAAAATGTTTTCAAATGTTGCTTATAATGATTCACATGTTCAAAATTAAATCATAAATTTTAATCAAGGAATTATTTTGAAAAAACAGTGCAGTGTATTTAGGGTAGTCGTTTGATGGAGTAGTGATAAGTTTAAATTCTAGATGATTCTAGCTCTAAATCCAGAGTAAAGTCTGTCCACTTCTTTGTATCATGAGACTAAAATTAATTTTATTTCAAAAAAAGAATAAAGCACAAATATTTTGGGTACTGTGAATCTCCAAGCTATGTTAGGATTCATGATGCACATAATCTATACTCTTAGAAATTTGTAACTATCATTTTTAGACTACTCTACAATGACTATTTTTCTAATATGTGATTGGTAAATTAACACATAGGTTATTTAACAACACCTCTAAAATGCCTTCTCAAAAGCAGTTTTTTCAGGATGGGTTATCTGTCTTATATTTTTTCTTTGTGTCCATCTATGCTTTGCATTAACCATATAGGGAGTTTGCTTTGGCCTCTTTCCTAGATAAATGGTGGTATATTACTGAATTTTATTTGTATAGTACACTTTAGCAAATTACTTTTGGAATTCTATAAATGTAATGCCTTTGTTAAGGGATATATTAATTTTACATAGAATTAAATGAAGTCATTGAAGGAATTACATTTAAAAACCTTGCAGTGTTCTTTTATTTGCATATTTAACCATAAATTAGCAATAACTTTTGTTTGTGAGAATGGAATGGTTACTTTCTACATCTTAAAATTTGATTTTTTTATTTGTTATAGGTTTTATTGGGATTTAATAATGCTTATAATGATGGTCGGAAATCTGGTCATCATACCAGTTGGAATCACATTCTTTACAGAGCAAACAACAACACCATGGATTATTTTCAATGTGGCATCAGATACCGTTTTCCTGTTGGACCTGATCATGAATTTTAGGACTGGAACTGTCAATGAAGACAGTTCTGAAATCATTCTGGACCCTAAAGTGATCAAGATGAACTACTTAAAAAGCTGGTTTGTGGTTGACTTCATCTCATCAATTCCAGTGGATTATATCTTTCTCATTGTAGAAAAAGGAATGGATTCGGAAGTTTACAAGACAGCCAGGGCACTTCGCATTGTGAGGTTTACAAAAATTCTCAGTCTCTTGCGCTTACTACGACTTTCAAGGTTAATTAGATATATACATCAGTGGGAAGAGGTAAGTGATATCTTTTTCTTTCCTAGAGCTAGTATTTTACTGTGACTGTTTGAATATGGATATGCCATGTGTAATAAGTTGTATGAAATTTGAGTACAAAGCTTTTTGTGAGAACACTTTTTGGTGCATAAGTGATATATTTGTATCTCAAAAGAAATGATAAAATACTAGATTTGAATAAACTGAAGAAAATTAGTGATTACAAAGCAAGTCTTATGTTAATTTAGTATATTTTAAATTTAATTAATATAATAATTTCCTAGTCAATACAGGTGTTCTGTTTTGAGAATTCTTTTTATCTAATATGTATACATAAAGTACCATACTTAACAAACATGTGTGGCTCTAATTTTTAATGTATGTCTCTAATAGATTGTGTAGTATATGTTTCTTATAATATTAAATTCCAGTAAATTTGCGTTCAAAGATAACACATTGTGGTTATTTCCAAGTTGTATATATAAAAACTTGGATTTTAGCATAATATGGTTGCTCATTTTTATACCCTGCCAAGAATTACTTATTACAGTTTTTTCCTCTTAGTTCATTTCATAATACTTAAATCAGCATATCCAGGAAAGAAATTACTACCTAGAGAGTACAAATAACACAGTGAATAACTGGAGTGAATTTGGCCAGTCAGGCTCCTGTTTTGCTGAGTGGGGCATCTGCTGTTCTCAGGTAATGGGTGGCAATGAAAAGAGTTCAGCCAACTGGTGTTTTTTTTTGTTTGCAAAGGTATGAGTTAAATGGGCCATTGTTAAGCAATGTACTTATGTCCCTAATTCCGAAGTCTGTACATTAACCTTTTTGACTTTCTTTTTTTATTCTAAGTCTGCCTTTTTGTATTAATTATGACCTGAATTTTATTGTCTGCATAAAAATGAGAGTCAAAGAGGCCTGTAGAGTGCTTCAACCAGCACTAATGAAAGCAGTGTACTGACTATGGATTGTTTCCCTACTCCCTACAGAAATGCTTTTTAGCATTTCTAAGATAAATTGTGCCTTTAAAAAAGTCATAATGGAAATTCTGTTTGCTTTCTGCGTGGCCATAGCAATGTTTTATATGTGCTTGTTAATGACATTTTGGTCACAGAATTTCAGGAAATGACATGTAATAATAAAATGCTGTATAATACACTGATGAAAAGGTGTTAAAATGACTTGTTCTTAAAACATGGGTACGGAATACATTTAAAATCAAATAAGTATGTTTGAGGAATTGGATTCATCTTGTAATTCTTCTCTATGTAGTATGCTCCAGCTAAAATGGAATAAATGTTCAATTCCCAAAAGTTTTTATACCAGTTTGAGATTAATATAAAACCAACATAACTGATATTTATTGAGGCTTACTATTTGTTCAGTAGTATGTTTGATTCTTTATGTTGATTAGCTAACTGAATCTTCCTAACAACCCAATGAGGTAGATGCAATTATTGTCATCATTATACAGGTAAGGATAATTAAACAGAGTAAGATAATGTGCCCCAAATTCACAGAGCTAGTAAGGGATGGAGCTGGGATTCTAACCATGACTCCATATCCAGTGTTCTTAACTTGTAGATTTATAAAGGTTCTTGCTCTAGCATATATTCTTTTCATTATTAATTCTTAATATTTCACCATCTATAGATTATATAAGAAATTGTAGAGAACTTTCCTTGACTAAAACTGTGATCCATGCAACATAACAGATTTGAATAGATATGTCTTAAAACAAGGCCAAAAAATATTTTAGCAAATAGTCTGTGAGAGAAAAGTCTCTGATATAAATACCCAGTCAATTAAAAATACAGTAGGCAGTGTGGCTATTTTTAATGTTTTGTGGTTTTAACCCAGTTACCCGAGAGAATGGCAGCAGGATGAACAGATGGCATCCTATCAGATAAAATGGCAGACCATGTGGTTGTAGAAGAGGACGCTCCTTAACTCTGATGTCCTTTGTTCCTGGCAGGGGACACAGGCACCTAGATGTGTGTAACGTGGAAATGTTTTAAACTTGCCATTCAGGAACATTGGTTCACTACCATAATTAGTGCAAAATGCAGTTTGATAAGCACTTACAGATACAGGACAGAGTTGTGAGTTGGCAAAATCTTTTTATAAACAAATGACCTTAGTAATAAGTGAAGCATTAGCTCATTTAAGAGAAGAATGTTTTCTTGATTACGCAATATAACCCATATAATATCACGTATCATAATTATTGAGTACCTTTAGTAATACTGTTAAACGGAAGAAACACATTCATGATTCAGAATTCAATACAAATTCATTATTCCACCCACATGAGTCAAACCATAATCACAAAGAAACTTGAAACATTCCCAAACTGACAAATCTGTACCTGATTTTTTAAATACCACCAGGATGTGTTTACAAGTAGAAATACAACAGATAAATCAGAAGAGGTAGCTCTGTGAGCTTTGGGAATAAGACTGCAGAGGAAGCTTTGCGTTCACCCACATGTCTTTGAGTTCTGAGTGTTTTAGTACCAAGCTGGCTAGTGCTAAATTCAGCAAATTTGGGGAAGTAATGTGTGAAGTCTGGAAGCTGCCACTGTTCTAAATGAATCATTCTCAAGGAAAGCGACTGCCTTCTATAGGAAACTGCTTCCATCTTCAACAATTACTGTTTTTTTTTTGTTTTGTTTTGTTTTTTCTTTTTAAGATCTGGTCTGAATTACTTTAGCTGAAAAACAGCAAGAGGCCCTGAAGCCAGATAAATATTATGAATGAAATATAGAAAGTTTGCTATTTAGCCCTTCTATTACTTCATTACAAAGTTAAATGAAGTGGCTAATACAGTAGCAAACGACTGATATAGGAAACTACTTTATGAAATGCCATAGTGTTAAGATGTCAGGAGGGAGGTTTTCTCATGAGCCAATTATAAGACAAATGGCTTTAGGATGCAAAAATAGAGCTCTCTGATGCTAGACTGAAACTTTACATATATTGCCAGGTAAACTGAAAATCTGAGGCAGTTTAGATAAATCAGTACAGAAATTTTCTTGTCTAGTAATCTCCATAAAACTGAGGTGAATTTTTGCTTCTTGTATTTTGGTTTAAAAAATAATTATCTTGATTCAATGTTGTTGCTGTTATTATTGTTGTATTTCAAGTAGTGACAATGACCTCAGCCAGACTGCTATTTTGTAACCTATCACAAGGGGACTCAATTCTCTATGATCCTCCTAAAAGAGACATATGGTGAAGAAATCCTCGGAAATTAAATGGAATAGTATTAAGAGTTTGTGACAATCACAGGCCACTGAAGAGATAAAGAGTAGATTAAGAGCTTAGTAAATAGAAGATTATTCAGTTTGTGAAAGTGAAGAGTTCTAGGACCCTCAGATGTCACAGCTGCTGACCTTAGTCATTTTGTCAAAGACAGGGAACCCTTGAATTAGAGAATACTAATTCAAACGAGAAATACCTCTTTGTAGTGACTTTCTGTTTGTAGTATTTGATGTCATAAATAAATTATGGATTTTTCATGGATAATATAGTAATGTAAAATGTACAACTGTATGGTAAATATGGTTTTATAGTATATAAGGTATGATTAAAAATGCGAAGATTTAAATTAAAAAGTAATTACAATAAAAGACATTGCCATTAATCTTCCTCAAAATATTCCCCCTTACTTGAAATACACTTGTCCCATCCTTCTTTCCCCTTTTGGAAGCAGTTTTGAACCTCCTCTTTCCTGAATGTTTATACAAGCCTGCCTTTTCATGGGATAGGAGCAGCATTCACAGTATTTTTTTGTATCACATTTTGGAAAGACACAGAAAGAGGACTTCTAGAACTATTTCAGAAAGGGGCAAGAACAATGGGATAAGTATATTTGAAGTGAGGGGAGTATTTTGAGGGGGATTAATGGCAATGTGTCTTTTGTTTGAAAATTTAAACATTCATTGTTACATTGTGATCATTCCTTGTATAAACATCAAATTTTATTTTTTATTTCTCATTTCTTGCCTCCTCAATCTCCCTTGTGCAGATTTTAGACATATTATAATTAATTAAATATATTGAGTGAGGAAAGAGGGATTGTGGTTGTTATTATGTCTATAGGAATTTCAGATGAGTAACGTGCCTTAAACATTACAGTGCTATTTTAGCTATAACATTAAATTTTTATGGTGGTTGAGAGATGGGTTTATCTACACATTATGTTTATCAAGAGAGTACTAATAAGGAAATTTAGCCCATGGGAAACTTAACACATATTTTGTTTGCTGTCTTTGGTTAACTTTAGCATTTTTATTGACATATTAGGAACCAACTCCTATGTATAATTATTTAACTTCTTTTATCTTTTAGAGAAAGATAAACCATCTAAAATATACCATAAACAAGCAGCAGTATTTTCCTAGGCCTGTCCTGGGCTAGAACTTAGAGAGCTCCCCGTTACCTATCACATCCAATCTGTTTCTCTGCTGTGCCTTCGAGGTTCTGCAGCACTCTGCTCCCCCGTGTCACTGTTGTCATTTGACATCTGTACCAACAACTCTTTCTATTTATTTGATTTTTTAATTTTACAGTGATCCTTGTGAAAATGATTCTTTTTGCGCCTATAATTTTGTGTGTTAACTTTCAATTTGGAAAGCTGATTTTTTCTAGAACTTCTTTTAAAAATCAGACACAATAACATCTCCAGAAGGTATTCCACATGGATGAACTCAACTGTCATAGACAGTACCTTTACACTGAAAAAGTCTACTGGCATTGCATGGATTTGTTTATAATATTTAGTTGTATGTATTTTCCTTTCCTTTTGCAGGCTATAAATATGTACAGGAAAAAGTGAATATCTGTTTTGCTCTTGAACTTCCTTGTATATTAGTACAGGATTCTAAACACCATAGATAGTTAATGCATGCCTGTCCACTAAGTAAATTGCAATCTTTTGTGCTCTAAATCCATTCAAGAATTATAAAGAGATATTCTTTACTTGCAAGCATTTATTGAGTAACATCTGTGTTCAGGTGCTACACAAGAATACAAAGCAGGTGCCAGTTTTGTAGAAAAAACAGACGTGCAAGTGAATAATCACAGATGGTATGGTAAGTGGTGGCATGAAAGAGTTTGTTCTGCATGAAAGGAGGCCTTCAAAGATACTGAACTGAGTTTTTATTAATAAGCTGAGCCAAAGGGCCGGGCAAAGGAGGTTGCATAGGATAGAGCTAATACTACCAGTGAAGAAAAATTTTCGTCACTTGCATTTTTTATGCATAGTTGGTGTCAAGAAGGATACTTCTATTTTTGTAGTATAAGCAGTTCAACTCAGGACCTTCACATTTAGCAACATCCATTACACTTTTCAAAATTACATTTTTACTTTTTACTTTTTAGATGTGGTCTTGCTAAGTTATGCTAAATTGGGCTTGAACTTGTGATCCTCTTGCCTCAACCTCCCTGAGTACTGGCATGACAGGTGTACTCTACCACTTCTGGCTAGGATACACTTTTATTTTAATAGCTAACACACATTTTATGTTTGCCATAAACTCTTGCCCTTGTAGTATTTGTATCAGTTAATAAAATATGATTTTTTAAACAAGGTTATTTTGTGGTGTTTTATGATTTAAGTATCATTTAGACTTGCTTTAATTTCTCTGGGATGTGGAATGGATTTTATACTGGAAATTAGTGTATGTGGGTGTTAATTTAAACTGTGACTTTGTTTTGCACTTATTTTTGGCAGAACCATGTAAAGTGACTTTTTATATCTATATGTAATAGCCCAGTTGTGAAGTTTAAGTGAAATAAGGCATATGGAAAAGATTTGAAATATTTAAATAGGTATATATCTATAATATTTATAAATGCTGTATTTTTAGTTTTGTTTTTTATCCATTTATTGCCTCTCAGCTCTGAATGAGCCCTTTATTTACTTTTTATTTTTATTAGCACATGTTTGCAGTCTGTAATGATTACATTCATTGTGAGAAGTTGGTATATGCACGTAACATATTTTAATTCTTGCTTTGCTTCCCCTTCCTTATCCCTCCCACAATTTTTAGATTTCATTTGCAAAAGGCCTATCTCTGTTTCCTATTATCCATCTTATTTTTTGCTTTTTAAATTATTTATACTTTGGGTTTCTCATTTAAGACTAGCCATGCAGATTTAAGCTTATGTGTATGATAAATTTTATATTTATGATATCATTTTTCTCAGATTAGCATGTCTACTAATACCAACATTCTTACACATGTGTGACTGGCCTGACATTTTCTGAAGGCAAATATTCTGCTAAAGACCACTAGGTGTCCTCTATTGGTTATGTTACTTCAGGGCTCTATAGTCTAAAGTATCAAAACTTTTTTTGAATTTATTCACTTATGCTATTTTAAAATCACTGAAATGCTTGGGTGATTTATTTATAGAAAAAATAAATGAATATGGATGTTTATATATGCAAAAATTACCTCTGTTGTACTTTGTTCTCAGGTTAATCAAGGAACTTTAAATTGTTTCTCTAAAGATTCATTTATATTATGAGAGAATTATTTGAAATATATTGTGTTTTTTCAAATGTGATATCTGAACAGATACCCTGAAGTTGTAAGATACAACATGGTGAGTTCTATTTGGATATGAAATGTTAAATCAAGTTGATTTGGGAGAGATTAACAAAGTCTATGTGGAAATGCATATATGTGTGTTTGAAATAAGAGACCTAATTTTATAAATGTTCTTTGGTCAGTGACCTCCAACAGATCTTTAATAATACCAATGCTTTTGACATGGCGATCTCAGTTTAATGTTAGAATATCTGATCCAATTTGAAATACTCTTGCCTCTTACTTTGAGATTAAGTTAGTTATTTTTCTTACTATCCTGTGATTGGTCTAACCTATGTTCTTATTTTGCATGTTTTTCTGTACTTACATGGTTATACAATGATAATAATCAGATTTGTATCCAGATTTAAAACTACACACCTTGATATCACAGCATCCAGATAACCGAGTGGTATTTCTACAAAGACATCTCATACCCTCATACTCTGTATATTAGTTTTTCCTTCATGTCTCCTCTCCCCGCTTGTTTCCTTTCGGTGAAGTCAAAAGTCTGAGAGATACTTTTGATTTTTCCTTCTCTTTCAGCTTCCACAGCTAATAATAATGAAATTATGTGGAGCCTACTTTAGGTTTGAATTTGGTTGAGTCCTAGCTCTCCTTCACTGGATCCTAGCACTCTCCTGGTCCAAGATGACATCATGTGTCTCTCATTTGGATTTCTCTATATATTCATAACTATATTCTACAATTTGTCCTTTTATTTTATGAAAAATTTCATGAAATAATAGCAATAGTTAATACATTGTGTATCGCTGCCTTCAAAGTAGTTACAAAACATTGACAAAAAGGATTCTCACAAAAATCAGGTTAGCACAACACTTTCTTTACTTACAAGAAACTCAGAAGTAATGCTTAAGAATAAGTATTATAATATCACTTACCTGCTAAAATATTTATATTATTTTTAACTCTACCATCAGGCTAACATCTTATAGTCAAGACTTCGTAATATATTTCTGTTCAAACTCTCACCTCAATCTTGGAAATCTGTTGCTCATTGTTCTTCAATTATGCTGGACCTTTTTAGTTTATTAAATAAGTGTTTTAAATATTTTGCATATATTGTTCATATCCCAATAATCTTATTTCTATTTCAAATTCTAAACGATCACATTTTAACATAAGAATCATCTCCTTGCAGTAGAATTAATAAATCTGTCAAATTTATTTTCATCTGTAATGGGTCTGGTATAGTCCTTGTGCTTCTCCTTTGTAACTTTGTCATTTTTGTAATTTCTCTTACACTTCAGGATACACCATGAATAGTAAACTCAAGAAAAGGAGAGGCCATAGCTTGCTTTTCAGCTCCTCGCATAGGTCTAGGGAATACAAGGGTACTAAAATACTTGCTAAGTGAGTTAAATTATGTCCTCAATGGAACTTCAATTCAAAAATAGGAAAAACAAATGTAAACCAAGCAGATGAACAAAACAGTGAACTGTGTCTATCTAGTATTAGAAGCATTCATGGCATTGACCATAAAGTAAAAGACAAGAGGCATTGGTAGAGGAAGAGGAGAGGTGTTAGGGAATGGATGCTAAATGTGGCAACTTTAATGAAAGTATTTGTCTCTCCATGTGGTATGCTTTAGAAATATTTCTAGAGATTTTAGAAATGAAGAAAAAATCAAACAAGTTCCTTTCACCGATGGAATAGGAATAATTATTTGTTTTACTAATCAAATAGAATTGTTTTGAAGTTCAAATGATTTGTTATTGAAATATTTGATATTTAACATTTAACTCAAAATATATAGAAGTGCAAGCTATTACTACATATGTTTCTTTGGATTTAAAATGTGAAAGTCTCAAAAAATAGATGTAGTGTTGACTTTTCATTGTGTTTACTACCCTTTCAGATATTTAGGCATTATTTCTATCCAAAATTCAGTAAGTGATAAATTGAAGCAAAAATTGAATCAGGCTAACTTAGCACGTAGTATTTAGCCTTCTATTTTTTCTAAAGTTTCTGGATAAATGTCTTAGTTAAGACTATTGCTATTTTATATTTATCTGTGTGCTATAAGAGTGAAAGTTGGGAATGACATTGGCTCATGAATGATGGCAATGTCATTGGTGGATGAATGTTGGACACACAGTATATGATATGTTTCTTGTTTAAATCTGAGATCTGGTTTAACTGAACTAGTGTTATCAAATAAAAAACTGTTACTTTAATTATCTGAGTAATTATCTGAATGAACATTTCATTTTGATTGGTCTAAGACACAGCGCACCTGTGTACAAACCAGAAAAGTGATGAGATATGACTTATTTCCGGAAATGGTACAGAGGCATCTGTTGTGGCTTATATATGAATGTCCCCCAGAGCCTCATGTGCCCACTGGTGGTGCTTTCTGGAGCTGGGTGGATCTAGGGTGTGTGATACTGGGACTAAATTGCTCTATTGATTGGTGTAGCATAGGTCAGGGTGTGGATAACAGGAAGGCCCACCCTGCTTATGGGTGGCACCGCCCAAAGTGCTTGTAGTCTGGATGAGATAAAAGGGGAAGGGAGACTGGCTTTGCTGCTTTTCTTTTGCTGCTGGCTGTTGCTGCTTCCTGAGTGTTCTGCCATCAGCTCTTTTTCCTCTACAATGCCCCTCTGCCATGCCACTCTGCCTTGGAGTCAGCCATCTGTGGACTAAAAGCGCAATAGACTGTGAACTGAAATAAACCTTCTCTCCTCTAACTTGTAGCGTTGGGTATTTTGTCT
The DNA here is from genome assembly GCA_004363535.1 of Dasyprocta punctata. Classification (NCBI taxonomy): domain Eukaryota; kingdom Metazoa; phylum Chordata; class Mammalia; order Rodentia; family Dasyproctidae; genus Dasyprocta; species Dasyprocta punctata. The sequence goes on from RJWM01009140.1 coordinate 65,877, forward strand.
CAGCAATGAGAAAAGTAGCTAAGATAGTACCTAAGTATATATTGTTGCATATAAGGAAGTGAAATTAAATTGGTTCCAGCAGGAAGTATTTAACATATTTATCTATTCATAAAGGGAAAATGAATGCTTTGTATTACCACTTTCTAAAAAATCAGTCTTTAATTTTCAGTTGCAATATCCAGTGTTTTTAATTTGAAATGCTTAATATTATTTCTGTATTATTTCTAAGAAATAGTTGATTTCATATTTAATTGGGAAAACATAGTATTAGAAGTATTTCAGAAAGTATCACAGAAAGTCAGTTTTAATAGGCTTTCTAGCTATGTGATGAGAGCTCAACAATAAATAAAATTAGAACTCTTTAATTGCATTGGCTAATGGCAGGGAAAGACCTATTTTGGATTTTCTTTCTTGCTGATGTATGCACTTTAGATTTGTATTGGAGGAGTCATATCTTAGTGTGAAAAGAACATGCATTTAGTTGGTTATATAATTGTGAAGGCTATTTTGAGTTAAGTCTGCCATTTAGGCCAGACTTTTTAAAAAAGCTAAAATCTTTTTCTTATTATGTATTAAAGTAAAAGTGTACATTAAGAGTATTGGAGACTAGTCGCAGAGGTACTGGTAATTTAAAGTACTTGTAAATAAGGGAGCACTAGCTATTTTGAGATAATTTTATCCATATCAAGAATGTTAGGAAGAGAGAATGTTTCTTATTGAGATTGGTTGTCACTGAAGCTATTTATAATAATGTGATTATTTCAGTGTGTTGCTTTTATGGTTGTTGTAGTAGAGATGCAAGTTGGGTAAACATATTCAATCAAGGGAATTCTGAACTCTAAATGGAGAACAAGGAAGTGCCTTGTGAAAGTCACTTCAGATACTTTTCTCTCAATTTTAAAATGTGAATGAAAACTTCTATTTGTATTATATAGTAGTTTTTAACAATAAAAATGAAAGTTTTAACAATAAAAATGGAAGTTTAAAAATATTAATGAGGGACGGGGATATAGCTCAGCAGCACAGCATCTGCCTGACAAGCATGAGTTCCTGAGTTCAATTCCCAGTACTCCCACCCAAATTAATGAGATATAATTAATTTGTTAAATTAATTTACCATTTTGATTTGTCACGGAATATGTAAAAAGAATAAATTTCTACCTTCTTCAGTATTTTAGAGCATGCCTGAGAGTGAAAAGGAGGATGGCAGTTGTGGTAGCATACACTTTGAAATTAGAATCCAGAAACTAAGCTACCTAATGGTACATAAAATTTACGTTTAGGGAATCAACCAATGCTGTTAAGACAATGGTTTCTTATGCTGGGAGCTAGTTCTCTATCATGTGAAAATATTCGTGTTTATGAGGTTGAAGAGAAGATTAATGTTTCAGTTGATTGATGATGAATCACAAGCATTTGAATTCACAGGTTTTAATAATATCACACAATTAAAAATCCTCATTTTTATCTAGTCTGAGCTTTAGAGACATATAGCTTAGAAAACCTATAATCTAGTGGAGAACTACTCCATTATCCTCCTTTACACATTTATCATAGTAATAAAGTAATTTCATAATAACAGTCACTGCCCACCTCTTAGGCACTTTCTTAATACTGCGATGCAATACCCCAACACTCATGGTTTTAGGCCACGGTCATCTGGCTCCAAGGCTGAACTGGATGGAAGAGGGGCATAGCAGAGGAAAAGGTGCTCAGCTTATGGCAGCCAGCAAGCTGAGAGACAAAGGAGGAACCAGGGATGTGCTTTGAGTGATCCACCTACAACCTGGCCACATCCTAACAGCAAGTCAGTTATAGTGCCACTATACTCTAGTCACCTGCTAAACACTCAAGACATTTGGGGACATTTTAGGTATACAGTAAACCATAACAGCTCATGAATGTTAATAAAATGCATTGGGAAAGAATTATGGAAGAATTTTTAGATTTGTGATCTTCTTAAGCTCACATGATTTTTTAACTTTAGCATAATACTGGAACATATATATATATATATATATATATATATATATATATGATTTCAAAGTTGTATATGTATTCACTCTCCTGACTGTAAAGTCAAGTTATGAGTAATACATTCTTGACGTTCAAGGTGACTAGCTTTCTGTTCTCAGACTTTTCTTCAGAATTGTGACATAATGACTAATGTTTTCCTAATAGGGAAATGAGTCATTTATATGTCAAGCCTCTCTGAGCTTCACCAATATCCTATAAAGCATTCAACTATACTTTAAGCTATTACTATATAGTTAAAAGGTAGCAGAGTATTTCTTTTTACAAGATGGATAGGTGCATGAATATGAGTGTCACAACCTGAGTAGACAATGTGCCTTTGTATGATAGGGAGGGTCTGTTAAGATGTGGGAGTTTAAATGGGCTGGCAGAGGAGACAGGAGGGCACCTGCAAGGGCTGCACAATTTTTGTACCATGGTTTTGCTACAATCCTTTTCTGCTGTGAAATTGCAAATGTTTGCTTAATGTCAAAGGCAAATGTTTTAATGTTCTTAAGTGTTATTGAGGATTTTACCAAATCATCCATCCTACTTCCATTGAATAATTTTAGGTGTTTCAAAAATCTCTAATGCCTTGATATGAAAAGATGATTCCATAGTTTCAGATGAAAAAATCTCAGTGAGCATGAAAAAATCTCAGTGAGTTGGAACCAACAAAATAGTATGGTTTGGAAAGAATTTTATGTAGTAGCACACTTCTTATCTGTATGATTTTATGCAACTAGCTAAACACTGAATGTACAATTACATACTATGTATACCATCAAAAATAAAAACTAGGCAGTTAAAAATTTTGTGGACTCATATATGCGTCATACTTTTATATTATTGTCAAATATAGAGTTTAATCAGTTATATAACATATTAATTGACCTTTTGTATACCATATATTCAGTTACATTACCTGAATACAAAGATGAGTGGTGAACAACCATTGCTACAAGGAATTTTATAATGTAGTAGGGGCATTACAAAAGGATATCCACAAACATAAGATATTTGAGGATTTCTATTGTAATTTGTTGAATGGAAGATTTTAAGAATCATTCTAATTCATTTTTTTTTTTTTTTTGGTAACACATGGGGATTGGACCCAGACCCTCACTTATGCTGCAAAAACACTCTTCCCTTGATCCATATCCCCAGCCCAAGAATGATTCTAAAGGTACATCTCAGTTCAGTTGGAAAGACCTCTACAAACATAAGTTCATTAAATCTTACTGAGCAGGGGAGCAGAGTGGTGGTGTTTGGGCCACATGATTGTCATTCTTTGATTAGTCAGTTTAAATAAAAGGCTGTTTCCATATTGTCCTAAAATGTGAGATTTCCTGAATTTTACAACACCAAATAAGCTTATTTAAAATAATATTTTTTAGCCGGGCGTGGTGGCGCACGCCTTTAATCCCAGCACTCGGGAGGCTGAGGTAGGCGGAGCGTTGTGAGTTCGAGGCCGGCTTGGGCTACAACGCGGCACAAGGCCGACCTGAGCTACATAGTGCGACCCTGCCTCAAAAAACCAGGGCCGGGAGTTTGGCTCAGTGGCTTAAGCGCCTGCCCTGGCAGGCGCAA
>RJWM01009141.1:0-69495 GCA_004363535.1 Dasyprocta punctata
AAATTAAATGACCAGGGCACTTCCATCCTGCAATTCTAAGTGAGATTATACAGGATGGAAATTACAGCAATTTCACCGGATTTCCATTGGTTAAAATGAAATACTTTATTTACAAACAATATGTTATTTTTTTTCTTTTCTTTTTAAGTCAATAAACATAGGAAAATGGGACATGATTCTTAAATATACTGATAGGATAAATTTACATAGGGCTAATAAAGGCTGCCTACCAGATATGCTAGATGGGTTTTAATTCAGCACATGAAAGGAATTCTGCACTTTAGCTAAAAATACCCTGTAAACAATTATAGTTATGAATCCTAGGTGATTATTTTATAATCTTGACATCATAAGAAAGCCTAATGTGTTAAGATGTGATTTTTAAAAATTTCAACAAAAGTTAAAAAAAGTTTTTTTAATGAGAGTCTTGTCAAGTATGGCATAGCCATATAGCCTTCTACCCCCAAGGGGGAAATGGCACCCACCTCTCCAGTTCTGTGACCCGCTCCCTAGCTGAAAGATACACACCATGTGACCCAAGCCATTCCCAAAGAGTCAGGACACATTTTAAAAGATGATGGTAAGAAGTGACCTTTTTCATGGCTAGTTAAAAACTTCCCTGTGCTATTTGTACCAGGTTTGAGTTGTGTTGCCCAAGATTAAGCAGTTGGATTCCCTCCAGGAAAAGCCAGTGTGAACTCTCCTGGGGTCTCTGACGAGATTTACTGAGCACATGCAGACACGAGCCCAGCCGCTGTGTCAGATGTTGAGGTACAGGACTGAAAAAGAGCAAAGTGATCTTGGACTTCACAGAGCTCCCCATCTACCTGCCATGAATATCCCACAACTAAAACGCAATGGGAGTTGAAATTACTAGTGTCTGGCTTTCCTTTTACATGGAAGTCAGAGTGTCTTGGTCACTTTCTGAGACACCAGCAACTTAAAGGAGAGGTTTACTTTGGCTCACGTTTTTAGTGCTTAGTTGGCCAGCAGGGAGGCAGGTGGAAGGGTCTGGCGGAGGAGACCTGCCCACATCACGGTGGCCAGGAAGCAGAGGGAGAAAGGAGGGAAGGAGCTGGGCAGGTCAATAAAGCCTTCTAGGTCTCATCCCATGTCAGATCTCCTTGGACCAGACTGCACCTCCCACCAGCTTGCTTACCCATAGTCCCATAGTCTCCCACATGCAGGAGGATTTGGGGGGTCACTTCAGACCTAAACCATAATGCAGTGGTTTCTGCCAAATATTTATGGTAGCACAAAATCATTAATGGTTTGATTTGATCTGATTTTAAGGAAAGAGCATGCATGACATTTCTAAACCCTCTGTATAAAAGTTTAATTTACAATAAATTCCAAGTGGAACTTTTTAAAGTCTGTGATTGCCTATTGAATATTTATGACGAGTATTTTTCTGCTTGGCCTTTTGTTTTCGCCTGAGCTATAGGTAGTTTTGTGTTTGCTTCAGTTGCTGCCTTTTCATCTACTTTGACACTGTTACCAGTTAGAAATGCTTTAACAGCACGCAGCCCTGGGTAGCCTGATCTGGTCTTTCACAAACAGACAATGTTTGAATGCTAAATACCTCATTGGCTATAGGTGGGTAAAAAATTCTACAGCCAGCTTCATGGACACAATAGTCTAAAGAATTGATTATTCAGAAACAAGTTTCCCTTCCTTCTTCAACCCTTGCAATTTTCTAATGATACTTCCTACTGAGAAATATTCTAAATCCAAACCGCTTTCATTGCTGAGTCATGCTAAGTTATGCAATATTATATTACATTCCATCTGGCATTAGATAATATGCTAGAAGGTAGAATCTCTAATTGTTATTTGAATGTGTGTTTTAGGTATAAGTAGACGTATTTTAAGGTGCTCTCTATAATTGAGGCTCTGTCTTGCAGATTTGTCCTATAGATAACCCTTTTGATGACCACTAAAAGGTCAATGTGCTTTTCCAGTCTGAATGTTAAAGATTATTGGCATTCATCTGAAGAACTTGTTAAGCTTTTAAAATTTTGTACCAGCAAGTATCTGGAGTATGCCTTGAAGCAATTTCTGTTTACAGACAAAGTCTGTAAGATACTCAAACACCACTGTGATGTGTTTACAGTTTATAAAAGAATTAAATAGCAAGTCCTTTTGGGTGTGTGTTTCTAAATGAGCATTAAACGAATTGGGGGAAAAACTAGAAAATTTTCATATCTAGCACATGCCAACTGCACAATGACTTTCACCTTCCATTCACAGCTGACTTGGGGTGGCAGAGGACTTTCTAAGTCCTGCAGGGCCTGACTGGGGAGCTTTACTTCCATTAATGCATTTCACCTGCACCATCAACGGTATTGTCTTGGGCGGATGAGCAATGACGTTGAACGGCTGACAGATGGAGTGTTGAAATGACAGCCAGCGCTTCCCACGACCCTTGGTTAAAAATTAACATCCGATCGTGGGGAATTGATGAAACTTACCCCATACCTAAAGGAGAGATTTAACGCCATGAGTTATTATCCAAAATCTCTCTTTCTGGGAGGGAGAAGGAGTCGATGAATGGAGTCACGGTGACTTCTGAATAAACCCAAGAGTTCCTTGCACCATATCTCCTGCCGAGTTAAACGCACGGGCACGAGGAAGCTGCTCCTCAGGGACAGTCGCTGGTACAGGACTGTCGGTCCCAAGGGACAGCGAACACTTTCACGCATGGGGTTACGTCTGTTAGTTCTCAAGGCTTGTCTGTTCAAATCTTCCCATGAAACAGAGAGCAGAAAGGGTTGTATTTTTTGACAATCTAAAAGATCCTCAAGGGCTTGGGGCATGACTCAGTGTTATGGTGTTGATTTAGGATACAGGAGGCCCTGAATCCTGTTCCAATCATCACCCTCCCCCTGGGGAAAAAAATCTTCAAAGTATTTGAGAGAGTGCTTCTCAATGACTGGGTACCACAAGCAGCTAATTAGCTAATTAGGCTTTTCGCCACTGATTCAAAGCAGAAAAGGTAACTTAGAAGGACGGTGCTCTCATTATAGGCTTTGGAAGCAAGAGCTGAAATCATGGACTGTCAGTACTCGGCAGCAGAGGTAAGTACCGATTGCCTGTGTGATTTATACTCTAGTGGGAAAGTCTCAGGGTGGCTTTATCAAGTACAGCCAAATAGATGCCTCTGGCAGAAGCATTAGCTTGGAGTTAAAAACTGATTTTGGAAAAGTCCACATGAAAGACAGCCAAGACACATAGACCTGCGCTGCTGTAATTACCGCAGGGTCCTCCGCCTTCTCCCGCCACACACAGCTCTTCAGTGGCTTCTCTTGCTCGTGAGCCTCACCAATACCAGTTCTACATCTTTTTCTTTTTTAGTCCAGAATTGTAGAAGGAATTCTGTGACCAGAATTGTGGAAAGAACTAAGTTATTTGTGAACCAAGGTCCACCAAATACTAGAAAAGATGGAGGCTAGGTGGTTGTAGGTAAAAATCAATGCAATTTAATAAAATAAAAAGGTGAAGACAGAAATGTAAAAAGTGTGTATTATAGTGATGTAAAATATGAAAAAGGGCAGCACTGATCATTCTAATAAAATTGTGTTTGAGCTGGGATGGAAATTCGAGGACACTCAGCAGTCATGTGGATGTGGATAATACCGTCTGGGGTCACTCGTGCATGGAGAGAGAGTTCATTCAGAAAGTCAGAAGGCATTTTTTATACCTTGATACCAAGCTCTGCCAATTTTAAAGAGGAGGAGCAAGGGGTCACCACCACACAATAAAAAAGAAATTTCAGTTAATTATGAAGAGAATCTCTATGTGGCATATCTTTCAGCGCTGTGGTACACAAGGGGCGATGAAAATACAGTGAACATTTAGATACAAAAAAATGTATTTATAGGAGCAGACACTGCCACGGGTCCCCCTCCAGATCCCGGCTTGGAGCACGCTCCTCCCGTTGTCCTTGCCCCTTTCTGCAGCGCCTCTGGAGCCCTCTTTCGTGAGTGTCTTTGGTTGTGCTGCCCTGGCTGCTCTGGTGTGCTGATTGATTAAGAACATAGTCCTCCATGGTCATCTAACACTGGGGAGGAGCCACAAGGCGCGCAGTCCAGACCCGGCAGACAGGGTGGATGAGGTCGCGCGGCTGTTCCGATGAGAGCTGCCGTGGCGCTGGATGGCTCCGTGGCTCTGTCCACACTCGGGAAAGACTCGCGGGGAGGACAGCGGAGCTGCGCCGGAGAGTGTGCCAGGGCCGGGCTGGGTGTGTCTGAAGCCAGGGGGCGGGGTTCACGGCAATGTGTGATCAAAAATGCAGTGAATGCTGCCGTTCCTCTCCAGTGGAAAGGTAGGCTCTTATCGAGCAGCTGTGTTACATATTTTCAAGTTATTTAAGTACGAAATCAACAGATAATTTAAAATAAAATATACTCATGAATGCTAATGACTTAAATTTTTCTTTTCGTGGTCCCGGAAATCGAACTCATGACCTCATGCTTGCCAGGTAGGCGCTGTGCTGCTGAGCTATATCCCCTGCAAGTGTAAGGTTAACTAATACATGTATATACAATGTATATATAACGTAATGTTAAAAATGTAAATTTGCTACTGTGCACATCTCGCGTTTTGCGCGTGGTCTCATCCCGCTGTGGCACTGGGTGCACGCAGAAAGCCTCCGCCTGCATCAGCCGTGGGCGTCTCGGGAACACGCGTGGCGCGCGCCCCTAGGCAGCGCACGGGGGGCGGGGGGCGGGGGGAGATGTGCTCTCCACGCAAGGATGCGAGAGCGGAGAGCCTGGCGGAGGGCCGTGGGTCGGGCTCGAGGATGCTGTCGGGAGGAGCGGGTTCCCTCCCGGACAGCCACAGGCTCCCTGGACTCTCTCCGCCCCGGACTCCGCCCTTGGGTTCCTGGGGCCCGGGGCTGCGGAAGTGAACGCTGCTCTTCATGTTCCCCGGAGCGTGGAACGTTCCAGCAGCACCAGCGGCCGGGACAGGGCTCTGCCTGCCTGACCCGGGGCCCACATGCCAAAGTGAGTACCGTGAACGCAGGTCCTTCAGCCCCTTTTCCAAAGCAGAGAAAGCATGTGGTTTGAAGAAGGGTCACTCTGCCGGGCGTGGTGGCGCATGCCTTTTATCCCAGCACTCGGGAGGCTGAGGTAGGAGGAGCGTTGTGAGTTCGAGGCCCGCTTGGGCTACAACGCGAGCACAAGGCCGGCCTGAGCTACACAGTGCGACCCTGCCTCAAAAAACCAGGGCTGGGAGTTTGGCTCAGTGGCTTAAGCGCCTGCCCTGGCAGGTGCGAGGTTGTGAGTTCAATCCCCAGTACGGCAAAAAAAAAAAAAAAAAAAAAAAAAAAAAAAAAAAAAAAGGGTCACTCTGTAAGAAGCAAAATCTGAATCAGAAAAAAAGAATCAAGCTACAGCCCATCCATACTGTCTGTATAAACACACACACACACACACATATATGTATACATCGTACATAGTCTTTTCCCTTTTCTCCTTTCCCCTCTCTCTGTCGTTTTCCCTTTGAACCTGTTTGTGTTTTCATTGTTTGATCATTCTTTTATGCCTAAATCTTGTAATCTGAACAACTTTGGAAGAAAACAATATGCAAAATGTTAACTAATAATAATTTCCTATGGTTTTGAAATTGCGTCGTTTTTATCTTTTGTTTAAAAAAAAAAAAAGAGCCTACACAGGCACAAATCCCCCATGGTGAATGTGTAAGGAGGACTGGTGGAGTTAACCTTCATGCGTTGAGATCGTTTCAGAGGGTAAGTAAAACGGCTTTCCACTATATTCTGTCAGACCCTACTATTATCACTCGTCTCTAATCTTAATTTGATAGCATATTAATCTAGACTGTTATCATTCAAACTATGTCCTCAAGGATATTACTTAAGATTTTGCATTAAATTGAAAAATGGGTATTTGAGATTGTTGAGCAAAAATGTAACAATGCTGTGAGATACTCCACTGAAAAAGAAAAAAACTAGGTCAAATACAGAAAGATATGTGTATAAATTATTGTAATAGTATTTATGAAGTTTACTTAAAAACATGTCACAAAGCATGACAATTTTAAATGTGAATGAAACAGCAAACTGGAGAACCATAAAATGTGATCCAATTTTGTGAAAAAGCAAAACAAAAAAGCCAAAAACCAATTATAAAAGATTACATAGGAATAAAAACAAGTTGGCTAAGTACCTAAACTATTAACAGTAGTTACATCTAGGGACAATAAGGGGTGAGGGGGGAACCTCATTTGTAGCTTTCAGGAACAAGATATTTTTTGATAAAAATAACTAGTTAAATCAGTATGTGTGTCGGGGGATGTGTTTGGGAGTGTGGAAGAGGCTTCTGAAACACCGCAGTTTCCTGTTTGGTGACCTGCACACTCTGGAAAAAGCTCATTTACAAATGGCTTCATAATGACTTGCTGAATAGCATTCTAGTTCCCGGTTAACGTCCTTTCTCTATATTCACGCATTGGGCAGCTTGCTTTTTGCACATTCATCGATTTATTACCCCAAGTTTCTCCTTAACAGAGCTGCACTGCAAAGAATTACTCATTAATTTTGACAGAAGGCAAAATCTCCAGCTGATAACAATGACATGTAAGGAAGTCACATCCCTTATGGTACAAGGTGGACCACAAAGTATGGTGACTTATTAATCTTGCTAGGGATTCATCTAGTAAAAACATTTCTTTTGTAGTATACAACTACCTAGAATGAGATGGAAAGGAGAGGTGAAAGTGATCGTTAAATAGGCAGCACAAAAAACAAACAACGAACACACAAATAAACCCCAACAATAGAAGGATCAAAAAATAAAGAAAAAAGAAAAAAATGGTGGTTTTCTCTATGAGTAGTCCTGACTCCATTTTTTGGAACATAAAATCATAAGTGTCACAGTTAGAAGGAACCACTGTATGAAGATTATTCTACCTCACACTTGTTAAATAATAATAATAACAAACCCCAAAAAACAAAAACCACTAAAAGGTTTAAAATGTTGCCTTTTGTTTTGTAGGGTTGTTTGCTTTTGTGGGAAGGCTCTGATGGTACACGAAATTAAAAGCACTTTCAAACAAATATTTGTTGTATTCAGCAGAAAAGCAGGTTAGACGTGGGCAGCTGAACAAAGTTATAGTAGAATTAAGCTGTCACTCCATATAATTCCTACAGCAGCAGGAATGAGTTAAAGTACTTTCTCATTATTATGAAGAAACCTATGAATTATTTTCAGACTTGGTTCTGGTACCATATGTCTTGATCTAATCTGAAATATAAATATATAGAACCCACATTTTATATAGAATAACAGCATGTGCAAGGGGTAGTAACGAGACAAAAAAATCAAACACTTTAAAATCTACATCTTTAATGTATCAAGAAGCAAGGAACAATATTAGTATTTTATTAATTACAGACATTTAAATAATATTTACAGCAACTTTATGGACAGCACCTATCTACATTTGTACATCAAGGGACTTCTGGAAAAGACAGTCCCACATATGAGTAAACTAAAGCATGGAAATGTAACAGAAGACCCAGGACGTCTTGGACCATAATTTTACCACTTCTAAATTCTCTTTATTTAAAAACAAACAAGGACAATTTGTATCACTATTGTTTTCTAAATTGTCCTCTTCAACTTGTTATAGCATCAACTTGTTATAAAAGTGAGCTGCCACAAGGCTGAGTTTGGAATCTTAAAGGGTAACACATATTTCAGAAACTTAAGGGATAACATTTTCTGTTGAAATTTTCTATTTACTCAAAGTACTAGAGGAAACAGTTTCATTTTCTGTTTGCCGAAGCCTTTTGGGTAAACAGCTCTAGAGGGTCTTCTTTCAAGGGGTCTAAACACACCTCCGGAAGCAGGCTGACAAACCCCTTTGAAAAGCAGGCTCGATCGGCTTCATCGTCCTTGACTTCGAAGTGATTTATCTTAGATTTCCTTTTGAAATGTTTCTTCCAAATTTCCTAATCATGTTTGAGTTTAGTTTATGGATGTTTTTTTTGTGCCCTAGAGAAAAAAAAGATACAGAAATGTAGTACAAGTATAGAAATGAGTTTTCAACATTCATTCAACTTACAAAAAATCATTGAAAATTACAACTAAAGGAAAGAAAATTTACTCTTGAAACATAATGTGAAACACAGCAAAGATACACCACACCTTGGGCTTAAGAGCTGATCACCTGACTCCGGGACACGTGTGCACACGTGGTTTTCGGGTGAAGACCTGAGTAACCGCTACCCTCGCTCTACATGTCTCATCCCTGTCTTTCTTGTACCATCGATTTTTTCATGTTTTGGATTTTTTTCCATTAGGGTTTCACACTTTGACGATGGTTCTGGATTCAACCAAGTGCCAGCCACCACGACCTCTTCTAACTGCTTGTTTTCTGGTCACATTAGACTTTAGTTTTGGAGACATGATTGGAGACACTGGACACTGTTTTTTATTTCTGTAACTGCTCAGTTAACAGGAGTGGCCTGCGTCCCCACCTCTCGCGCGCAGGCTGTCAGCTGAAGCGCTGAGGTGAGCTGGGCGCGGTGGTGCATGCCGCCATCGCCACCCCGGGCAGGAAGACTGCAAGGTCAAATCCAGACCGGGCAACTCGCGACTTCCCAAGAGCCTGTCTCACAGAAGGGCGGGGAGCCGGGGCAGTGTGAAGGCCCTGGGCTTAAATGTTGGTACCACAGAACAGAGCCAGGGACAACACCTTCTGCGGGGGGACCCTACAGTTTTACCTTTCTAGTAATTTCTAATACATATGCAGGTGTTTTTCAATCAGATGTGCTGATGCATGTAAAATATTTTCTTCTTCTAGTACCTCCTGCTAAGTGCTCCTTTATCCTTTAAAAACAAACCCTACTGTTAGCTTTTTTCGTCTTTGGCAAGAACTGTAACTTAGTGTTATCTACTACTTTTTTCTCCATAGTAATTTTTTCTAACTTTGCTTTATATAATAATTAAAAAATTGATTTTTTTACCATTCCTAGACAATACAGAACCAAATTTCTATGATTTGAGAATTTCTGTAAGTTTATTATTTAGCTGCAGAAGTAGAACATCTTGAAAAGCTCTCAGGAGACAAATGGGGCAGCACTTACCCACGCTGACTACAGCCGCACAGTGCCGAGCACTATGGAACAGTGTCAAACCAACTCACCAACTTTCACTTTAGTAGCTGGTTATTTGACTCTTAAATTTGAATAAGAGGTATTTACACTGAACTTAAGGTAAACAACTCTCCCTGGCTACTACGGGAAGTAAACAGTAAAGGTTTGAGAAATTTTATGCAATTCAAACAGCACCAACTAAAACAAACAAACAAAACAAAACAAAACAAAAAACCCCCAAAAAAGTTTTCATGTTATTCATGGTAACAAAATCTCACGAGACCTACATATCAGGTGCTACGGGTTCCTTCCGAGAAAAACCACACTGGAGCATACAGTATTTATCTTTGCATTCACTACAGGACCAGCACGGGGTAAACGCTTAGTGAACAGACACTTTCCAAACAAAGTCTTTGGAGCAGCCTCACAGAGATAAGAGGTTTGCACATCGTGATCCAGAAACTGGTGGGCAAAATATGCCTCTCGGTCACCTGAAGGGCCTCTTCTGTCACTCGCACAGAGTGGAGGAAATACAGTCACCTTCATTATTATCTTTTTCAATGTGTCAATGAGAGTTATAATCACCGGGTACACATAGCAGCCAGTACAGTAATTACACAAATGAGTCAGAGGCCAAATTATTAGAACAGGTTAAGAGGAAAATTACAAGTTGGAATAGTTTATAAAATACACTTAGCCAACTTATTAAATAATACATACGACTATTTGACTCTTAAGCTAAATTATTGACCAGTTGGGCAATGTGAGGCAGCAGAGATAACAAAAGGGAACAGAATGTGAAGTTGGCAGACCTGGTTCTGGGTTCCAGCTCCATCATGACCCTAGGTAGGTGCTTTGCATGTTGGTCCTTTGGTTTCCCCATCTGTAACATGGGGATAATTACACTCGTTCTAATACACAGTAAATGTGGTAAGTAGTACATAAATGGGGATTTTAAGAAAACACTGTAAAAAATAAAAAGTATTACGTGTATGTTAGCTAATGTCATTAACAAATTAGGAGCTGAGACATACCTATGGTTGGTCTGTTTTCTTTTAAGAGCTTATCACTTGAATTGTCTCGTCGAATACGCTTGGCAAATCCGTGATTTTCTTCAGCAGTAAAGGGATGACTTGATGTGGAACTTGAGGGAGAAAGTTACTATTTTTAGTTAAGCAGCTTTTATATCTTATAAGTTCTAATTCATGCTCTATATGCAACACTCATAAAAATCACAAATATGAAGCCGTGAGATCTCGTCCCTCAGTGGGAGGCACGGGAAGTCACTCTCCGCGCGGGGTCTCTTTCCAGGTCGGGTGCAGGGCCCCGGGCGCACGGGACGGGGCTGCGGCAGGGCATCTGCTGAAATGGAGCTGCCCACTGCCCCCGAACAGTCGGGTGGCGGCACACGCCAGACAGTGCAGACCGCAGCGCCCGTGTGTCGGTCTGGAGTGAGAGCCCCGATGTGAGGGTGTGGACAACTGTGACAATCTGGAAATCCATTTTTGAGTCAAAACAGTAATATTTTACAGTGAAATTAAAGACTGGTACAATTACAGTTATTATAATTACAGAAATTGAAAAGAATAACCTATTTTCATTTATTTCATCTTCGGCACTGTAACCAGGCACACACTAGTTATGGTTAAGAGGTTAAACTCTAACTCAGTGTGAGTTGACATATCCTTAACACCCATTCAGGCTTGGAGGCCGAATCGGGGGAGACTAATGTCAACCAATGTTAGGGGTTCTTTCCTCTTTTTTTGGCTACTGAAGATACTATATGACATTTTACAAACTGATGCTGACCTGACTGTCAGCTGCATTAAGGACTAAGGGTCCCCTTCAATGGCAACAGCTTGCCTTTCTGCTAATTCTAATCATGAATGAACCAGCAGGAGTGTATGTCTGCGGAACAGGGCGAAGATGGGTTAGCTATGAGCCCAGTCAGAAATGCCAAGCTTCCAAGCACCCTGAATGCGGAGGAAAATAACAAGTGACACACCTCAGTTCTCCAGAGCCCTCGAGAGAAGTGATTACGGTGCACATAATGGATTCCCGGTGTGCGTGCTGTTTGAAAGCACGCGTGATGCCTAACCATAGTGGTCACAAAATACTCGTGTGGAAAGGAAACACTGGATTGCAGACAATGTTTATTCCTAGATACTCCTAACGTGCTACATTTCTATTTGGATTTTTACACATTGTTATTGACTTTATTTCTTCAAGTATACAGATCAGTGTCACTAGCTACTTTTGATAAGAGATAATAAATTTATAGTAAGTTTGTCTTTATTATTTTATACATGATTCTAGGACCTCACTTTTTACCTGTAGCATACTTGCATTTGAAAATTAAATTTCTGAATAAATCCATTTGATTAAAACTCATACTTCTAGAAAGAAAATTCAGGACAAATAAAATAAGTTGCATATTTACATATAAGTCAAGTACAAGGAAATATTTTTTGGATTCAGATAAAATAATCTGCTGATGAAATTTTTATAACATATAAATTTAAAATTATAAAATTTAAATTGTTTGCTAAGATGATATTCATAAGAAATCTAAGGATTCTTCCAACTGCACAAAATACATTTCTACAACTATTAATAAACTTCTGCTTCCTCATTTTTATAGAATGGTTCTAATGAATAAACAACACATCTCATATTCTTTCAGTTGAAAACAAATTTCCAGCTAGAATGACTAGACAATTAACAACGATGACAACAAAATCAAGTAACCAAATAAACACAATTAAGCAGAAACCCAAAACTCTGATTGATGCAAGGAAAAACTAATGTACATATTTTTTTGTATATTTAGTAGGCCAATTAACTTATTCAAAATGGTCTATTCCATTGATATTAAACACATTGTTAAGACCAAAACTCGAATACTTGTAAGGTTAAATAGCAAGAAAAATTGCTAAGATTTTGGACTACTTAGTGCTTTTAGACTATTTTTTTTTCCAGAGAGGGAAAAAACCAATATAAGTAAGATACATATACATGGAGACTTCTCTTTATTTTTTAAAACAGAATGTATACTTGTATGCATACCAAATAAATATATATACCTATGTAGTGCTGCTTTGTGGAAAATACCAGTTTATTATTTTCAAGAGCCCATGTAGATTTAATTGGGGAAAAGGAAGATTAAAAAAGTAATTATGTACACTTTTAATCTCTTTTAACCTTCCTTAATGGCAGGATCTAATTATTGGTACCACAGGGAATGTAATAAGAGTAATTAATAGGCTATGAAAAAATCAAGTAACTTTATGTGTCCTTTAATATTACAATATAAGTCCTTTAACTCACTTAAGCCACTTCAAATACACACTTTACACACCTAGACTTTCTTGAAAAAGAATTATGTGATTTGATAATGACCCAGTTTACATTTGAAAATTATTTTTAGCTGTCACGTCTGCCACATTTAGTAAATACAACAAAGTAAAGAACCATTCATCAGTGGGACGACTGACAAACTGACAGAATACGACTCGGTGGACGGGACCGAAGACGGCGGTCTGCGAGGCTGGCTGCTGAGGTGGCTCCATCTCACACTGGAGCCAGACCAACCACACGATTTAAATTCGTGTCTCAGGAAAATACGCCAGTCCCTCTTTAGCCACGGAATGTTTTTCCAAGACTACCAGTGGATAATTGAGAATACTGAACCTAATATAGCCTAAATGTTTTCCTACTCGTATGTGTTCACGATAAACTTCTACCTTTCCTTCAAAGGAAGCGATTTCCAGCTTCTCACTGGCATTTTTAATTGCCGGCATCACTATGCTTTGGCTCCAGGAAAGCTGCGAGGTAAAGCCAGGGTTACTGAGCAATCTGTGGGTAACTGAAGCCATGAACGAGGAGGGAGGCCACCAAGCAAACCCTTAGATGTTACGCATACTCGGAGACATTCAGGAAAAACCAACCCGGGGATTTTACACTAACAGCATTTCGAGGCTCTGCTGTCCCTGGGTTTCAAGTGGCAAAGGCAGGTCCTAAATCCACAAGTGAGAAGCTGTGCTACGGAGGAGGAGTGAGTATGCTGTTTGCAAATTCATTTCCTGTTCCACATGAAAAGTGATCCACATCGGAAAACAGGAAGTTTATAAAAACCTCAGGAGCCAGGCTTGGTGGTGTACGTGTGTAATTCCAGGACTCAGGAGGCTGAGGCAGGAGGATCACCACGAGTTTGAGGCCAGAGCGAGTTCAAGGTCAGCCTATACTGTATAGTGAGACCCTGTCTCAAAAATTAAAAAAAAAAAAAAAAAAAAAAAAAAAAAAAAAAAAAAAGACCAAACATCAGTTACTGGTTTCCTCATAGTAGTGTGGCAAAGAAAAACTGGTAGAAAAAAGTCAGATCCCCTCTCCAGTCATGCAGTGTATTTTGTCTCCACATTCATTTTGGAGGCTCCGAGGCATGCGTGATGAAGCTCAGGGACGTCAGCCGGTGCTCTGCGAGTTCAGCTGTTTTATACTGTGTACCGAGGGACGCCTCTGTGCCAGTCCTGCATGCGATGTGCAGCAGCTCTTCTCAGACGGATGATTTGTCTTTCATCAGTTTTCAAAAGCTAGTAGTCGTCATCTCCTCCAACACTGTCTTTCCACATGCTTTTCCTTGCTCTTTTAGACTCAAACTACATCCATTCCAGACCTCTGTCACTGCATCCCCGACGTCTCTTCTGCTTCCTTCTGCATTCTCCAGCCATGCTTCTGTGCACGTGAATGAACTGTTAAATTGAATTACTAAGCTTTTAATTTCAGTAAATTCTACCCTTTTAGTTCCAGAATATCCATTTGATTCATTTAAGAGAATCCAGAAAACTTGTCAAATTTTCTACCTTATCTACTTTGCTGAAATTAATCACAGCTAAACATTTAAAGCTGCCGTTCAATACAGGAAGTCCCTGGCTTACCAACTGTTATAGGCAACTGAGTTAGTTAGAAATATTATAGGCAGGGTTAGGCCCTCAATGGAGCAGGCACAGAGGACCAGATAATCTCGTGACCTTGGAAGAGATACACACCTCTTGCTGTGGGCCAGATCTCAAGACAGAAGACAAAACAAATGCAACCACACCCTAAGTATAAGCATTAGGGATTAGGGATGGATCGTCTTGAGAAGCCAGGAATTACCATCCCAATCCCCTAATCTGTAAGAATCTCACCTAAACAATCAATCTTATTGGTTGACCACAGTTCTGTCCCACCTCAAGCCCATCTGCCTTGCGAGTTCCCAGTTTTCCCCATCAGGGTTTTGCTCTATAAAAGTCACTGGAAAAGACAGAATCTTGGGCAACCCACTCAGGCCCCCCTTCTGTCCCTCAGACAGAAGCTTCCTCTCAATAAATATCTTCTGCTCTTACCTCCATTGTTTCTAAAATTCATTCTTCGACTTTTAGAGAACACGAACTCGCGCCGGACATATAGTAGGTTTGGGAGTCTCATTCCCCCATATCATTTGGAGGTCTCCCACCGAGATCGTTTTCCTATACCACAACGAGGTTCCCTCTGGGAGACGTTTGCAAGTCGGATCCGTCCGTAAGTCCGACAAAGTGAGTCTGAGACACCTCCCACACACAGACAGCACAAAGCCTGACGGGACGGCGCCACCGTGGGTCGCGGCGCCCTGCAGCGGCCGCCCCGCAGACACCGCGCGGCTCGGCGGGTTGCTCCTGTCCGCGATGCTCCTAAGGCGAGGCCGCCCCGTCTGTGAGAATTCCCAGCCCGAGCGTCCCGCGGTCGGGGACTGACTACCATCCCCAGCTCTGCGGCGTTTCCGGGTCCCTGCCCCTCGGTTTTTCTTCCCACTGATTCTCTGTCACCGGGTCGTGTCTCCGGGCTCGGTGGGGCTCGGCCGGCACGGACCCCAGGGAAGGTGCGGGCGTGGGACAGAGCTCCAGTCACGCCCGCCCGCCGCCGGCGACTTTCCCGTCCCAGCCCCGAGGAGCGCCCCGGTCACGCGCCGCTTAGCACCGGAGGCCCTCGGCGGCGTTCGGGCTGGCTCCCAGCCGCTCGGTCCAGAGTTCGGGAACCGGCGATGTGTGCGGTCTGAAGCTGAACGGAGCACTGCTCCCGGCTCGGGGCGCGCGGGGAACGAGAACGCCGCACTCCGGCCGCCGCCGTATGCCTGCGGCCATCCGGGAAAGGCGCGGAGAGGCCGCCCCGCCACCGCGCCCGCCCCGCCCCGCTCCGGGGCCTCCGACCGCAGCGCCCAGGGCCCGCCCACACGGCTGCGCTGTCACGGCCAGGGCCGGCGGACGCCGCGCTTCGCTGCATTTCTGTCATTTATCGAATCTGCTAAAATCTAATTCTAGGATGAAAGAAATTCAGTAGTATTTAAAAGGACACATAACTAAATGAGTAAAAAATTGCCACCACAAGAAAAGTTAAAATTCAGTGACATTTTGAAAGCTAGCAGGCTTTTCAATTTATTTTTAATAATCTAAAAGATGGACTCCTTCATGTAAATATCAAGCAAATACACGGGCTTCAGGCCCTCCGCACGCCCGGGTCTGCACGGCCGCCTGAGGAGGACGCGCGCGGGGAGGAAGAGCGCGGGGCGGGGACCGCGGGGACCGTGGGGACTGCGGGGAGGGGGCGGGGACGGCGCAGGGACCCGGGGACCGTGGGGACCGCGGGGACGGGGCGGGACGGCGCGGGGACCCTACCTCGCTAATTTGCGCTTCTTCTTGGCGGCCGCCGTCAGGGCCATGTAGGACGGCATCGTGCCGGGCGCGGGCGCAGGCACAGGGGGTGGGACCGAGAGCGAAGGAGGGTCAAGTCTGCAGGGAAAGAGTGGGAAGTAAGAGACAGACAGTAACTCCGGCGGACACCACAGAGACAAAAGACACAGCTAACGCCGACACCGGACAGCAGTGTCCCATTCCATAAAACCTCCCTCCCCTGGGCTAGGGTTTTCATCTTTTAAGCACCATAAGCCGGGGTGCGATGGAGACATTCCTGCACCCCTCACAGCACGGAAAGGCGTGCTCGTGTAGCTGGACCTCTGCTAGCTAACACACAGCCAACCGCTCCTCGGGTGCACGACTGTTTCACAGCCAGCCCAGTTTGCCGACGCCAGCAGGAAGTGGAATTCCCCCCTCAGCAGAGAGCCCAGTGCAGAAGAGCAAGGCTGGTAACCCTGCAGTGCCGGCCCGTGCTAGGTAACACACGGTAACCGAAAGCCTCGCATAGCTTAATGAAGATCAAGCGACTCAAGGTACCAAATTTAACACTTTTAGTGGATTCATGCTCAGACAATTACACCTTAGTGTAAATAAAATACTCCTTTGTAACCAGGGTAGCACATGTGATCTAAGAAATAAATCAAACATCGATAAAGAAGAAAAAGGAAGACAAGTGCTGTGTTTAAAAAAGAAAAAAGAACTGGCAAACATTTGCTTTGTGTACCTTTCAAAAATGTTTTTGCCGTTTGTTAACGATTCTTGCTCAGGTAATTTAGCCTTCAGACTCCCGGAGTCTTCACATATAGTAAAGGTCGAGTCCAACTTGGCCTGTCCGCGTTCTGGCCTCCAGTGAAGTGGGGTGTCTACCTCGCCCCGCGTGGCCAGAGGGTCACCGCTGTCTCCATGTGAGCTGCCAGCGAGGAGGCCTGCTGTGTGTGAGCACGGTCTCACCAAGGCCACCGGAGACGGACATGCGACAGATTTCCTATAGTTCTCTGGAGTATACAAAATAGGCTGGAGCTCTTTGGTGAGAGAGTCATTGAGCTGGGCACTTTCAGGTGGTGCTGACTTTTGCGTATGTTTTGCTGTCAAGGGGGAAGCCATTAATTTCCTCCGAGTTCTTTTGTGTTGAGGAATTTGAAGCAGATTTGATTCACTTGAAGATGTGCCTGTTTGATAAAATAAAAAAGTTCAAAACTGTTGCCTAGTTTGCCAATAATACCATTAAAAATTGCTAATACAGTATTTTTTCACCAAAAGAAATCTGAAAGAAGTTAGGAAGAAAGCATGGTTTAATGCTAAAAAACTAATGTTAACTTATTAGATACTTTATAACAAAAATAAATTGCTAATATTAATATCAACTTACAAGTATAATTCAGTGTTTGAGAAATCATGACAACAGCTTTCCAACCAAGTCTCCCAATCCACAGCACCTGTCAGCTTTCATACTCGACTTTACAGCTGAAATATACTCAGCATTCGCAGGCAAAGAGGTTAATGCTCGTCCTAGCATAGCCTATCACCTAACTATTAATACTACGTGTGTGAAGTCTAGTCCACGTTAACAGGAATGGCAGTAACCAGTAAAATCCCAGGCCAACGGAAGAATTCTATGCTATGATGCCTGGTGCATTGGCTGGCTGATTCAATGTTCTAGTTGCTTGGTTGTCTCCCATATCAAGCATAACTCAAAAGAGATTTGCAAAAATCATATTTAATATGAAAGGTAAATGAACATAATTGGAAGGATTTGGGTATTTTCACATGTATCACTCTATAAAAACCTGTTTCCCAAATGTCATGATGACCTCTTCTCGGTCTTACCCTCCGGCTTCTGCAGCTTTCCAAATTCACTCCTACTACTTCTCCAACATCTGTGTTGTTCCCTTCTTCCTCCACCCAGGAAATGTGCATGCTTCGCTAACGAGCTATAATTCACCCTCCAATCCATATTTTCTCTTATTTTCTTTTAAGCACTATTTTCTTTTATACTGGGTCTCAAATAACTAGATTTTTAAAAACCCCTTTCTTTTTTCTTGAGTTTGCTGACCTCTATGAATTTCACTTCTCTTACATTTGCAGTTGTAACACTGTGTCATTCTTCCCACTCAAGGCTTTTAGTATCCTTAACAGAAACAAAATATCCAGAGATTTTAGCAAAAGAATTCTTGGTCCTTGCTCCAAACTAAGAGAGGACTGTTTTGTTAGAAGGAACTTAGGTTTGGGCTCCTGCAGTACCAGACACCCTTACACATCCGAGCACACAAACGTATCTCCCACGCCTTTAACGAAGGCTCCCAACGGCAGCGCGTCTGTGGGTGCCAGCGCACGTCGGCAGCCCCGCCTGTGACTGACGACTCCCATCTGCTCACCTCACGGGGGCTGGCAGGAAGTGCCTTGCTTGTCTTGGAGTAGACCGCCCACCAAAGAAATCAGAATTTATGATTTCTGCCATGTTTTCAAATCATGAAGTAAAATTCCCAACTGATGTTATATTCACTTTACTATGGTAACGGTAACTTAAACAGAGTAAGTTTTACATATTTCAAAAAAGTAATTCAAGTTTTCAACCAAATCAAAAAAATACATGTAGATCAGTCACCAATAGTATATGCATTATGCTTGTTATGTTAGTTGACAATAGGTTCTGCTTTGGCTAGGTTGACAATTACCCTCTAGGAACTACAATTTAAAAACAGGAAGAAAAATATGATCCCTGTTCTACTAAGGAATTTTACTTTTCTGAGAACTAGATAAATGAGATCTAGATCTTAAAATAATTTTCCACTCCCTTTAACATGACATTTGTCAAATTTTCCATTACCAGATATTTTTATACTAATGCTGCAGTGTAAAGACAGTTACTTTTCTCCACTGTGCTGCTACCACCAATTTGGTGGCTATTAATAGCTGGAAGATTAACTTCTTTTCCCATGAGAGGCAGCAGGGGTATGGAGGATAGAAAACTGTATCGAGGATAGAGAACTGAATCGGGAGTCAGGAGACGTGAATTCTATTTCTGGCTTCACCAACGACTCACTTAGTGACCTTGGCAAACTCACTTAAAGCAGTGTGGGCATTAATCCCCCAGTGAAAAAGGGACACCATGTTTTTATGGACAGGGAATTTTCTAGGATTAGATGACAGAAACACTTAGGTTCAAAGAAAGGCTGTAAAGAGAAATATGCTTCAATTGTTAGCATTACAACCTTCATGGGGAAGGTAATTTACTTTCCAATCGTCCATCAATAACTAACTTATATTGATCTCTAAAGCAGCACATTTCAAACATTGTCTGACTTTCAGCTGAACAGATAAGCAGCTTATTAAAGCTGATCGTAAATTGTGATATAAACCAAATTATTGTTAAAATAAGACTATGTAAGTGTTACCTGCAAATGTAGGTTTTATAACAACATTTAAAAATTTAGAACAAAACCAAGCACAAAGGTTCAGGAATAAGGGCACCGGAGTCAGCATTTCTCTTGCACGCAGACAGGCAGCCCCGGGGTGGGGACTGGGCAGGGTCCCTCCCTACGGACCAATTGTTTCCCAACTGTGCGCGTAGAACACGAAGGTGGGAATCTCCCCACGAGACACTGAAGGAATAACCACCCGGCCTCTGGGACAATCTAACCACCAACTCCACGCCACATTCAGGATGGCCACACTGACAATCTGCCAGTGGAAGGGAGGGGCATGTCACAGTGGTACATCTTCACCTGTGGCTTTCCAGGCCTGTAGCAAGCTGCAGGCAGCGGTAGCAGGGACAGACACATTATTACATCTCAGGGCTAGGAAGAAGACACACTTCAGATACACAGCACGCACGGGACACAACTCAAAAACCTGCTCCACTGTTTTTAATCCTCTGAATTATTTAATTAAGAAAATAATATGAAGAGAGCAAAGGCCAGGGCAGGACTACCCAAGGCTGGCTAGTTGCCAAGAACTGGTCAGGAGATGACTAGAGCAAAAAAATAAGATTTAAAGGTTTGGGTAAAAAGTAAATGGTCAATCCACTGTAACTAACATAACAATTCACCTGTTGGTTTTTTCTTTTATATTACTGTATGCTTACATTCCTTGTGTGGAGTTGGAACATGTATACAACACATCTTAAATCTTTTTTCACACAAAACACGTAATAACCACCTGACACTTCACTTTGAATGTGATTCCTAGGACGCACAAACATAAATGATTATGGTTTAGGTACGCTCCATGCCCTAAGAACATTAGCGACTGGAGAGCACGGAGTCGGGGCACCAGAGGTCATCAGCTGTAAGAACTAATTGGCAGGCTGGGTTGAGGTCTGCTAAGAGGTGTACTGTACTTTTCCATCAGAGGAAAAAGGTGCACAGTAAATTTCCAGAGCAGCAGCACTGGGGTCGTTGTCCAGATTTTCCTGATTGGGTTTCAGAAAACACTCTATTAAGACTCCATAAGTCTTGAGCTGATAGAGTAGACTGATAAAGAAGGAAGCTGGAGGTAGATTACAATTTCTTTGGAAAAATCCCCAAGGAAGAGAATCAACATAGTTGCTTTTGTTGCAGGCTCAGAACAAGGGACCCTGACAGAAAAGGATAAGCAGTGAAATACCCTAGCAGTGTGGATGCTACACAGAGGGGCTAGGGAATTACAAATGCACCCTCGGAAACGGACAGAGAAGACTGGCAGCCACTTGGGAGGACGACAGGTCTGTCCTCCAGTCGAAGGAACCAGCTCGACGCACCGTGCACTGGAGGACAGGAGGTGGTGGAAAGCAATGTGTCTGAAAAGTTTCTGATTTTGCTGTTTCTAGATCATCTTTTTGGGACTTTCACTCTCCCGTATATTGGAGGTGTGCTGCATTTCTGCTGCATTGAGATAGTTAGGGCCCATGGGATGGAAGTGATAATATGCATAATACCAAGACATTTACAAGAAGTCACTGCTACTATTTTTAATCCAGGATGATCATTTGTCTTATTTATGAAAGGAAACAAGCAACAACAAACCTGTGGCAAGAGCAACAATCTAAGAGGACTGCACTTTTATAAAGAATTATGCCAGGTATGGTGGCACACATCTGCAATGCCAGCTACTTGGGAAACCAAGAAAGGAGGACGCGAAATCCAAGGCCAGTCTGGGAAACTCAGCCAGACACTGTCTCAAAATAAAAAAATTCAAATGGATGGGGCTGCAGCTCAGTGGCAAGCACACGGCCATGGCAGGGGACCTCACTGTGCATCATCCGGGACGTATTAAGCCATGTTCCCACCATGCAGGCATTGGGATACCACAGTAAACAAAAGAGTTATAAAACTGTGTTTTTGAAGGGAGAAGGTAGGTGACAACAAATAAATTTTATGATAGGTGAGTTGTGAAGACTAGAAAGTAGAGAACCGGAATAGAATGGCAAGAAATTAGAAGGGTGAATTTAACTATGAGGGCAAGGAAAGGCTATTCCAAAATGCGATCTATGATCTCAGGCCCAAAAGGCTATGAATGAACCAATGCTATAAAAATCTGGGAAAAGCGGCAGAGTAAATAACAAGTACACAGACCTAAAGGTGATCATGAATTTGTCAAGTTCCAGGAAAATAGGAGGCTGGTGGGATTGAACTGTAGTAAGTCAGAGAGAGCAGAAATGCAAAGCAGCTACAGAGCTCAAAAGGGGCCAGCTTATCTTAGGCTTTAAGGATAAGATAAGCAGTCTGATTTATTCCAAGTACAAAGGAGTAGCTGGAGGATCTGAAGTGTGAACTTGGGGTTGTCTGCTTGATGTTTAAGAAAAAGACTGCTTTGCTTGCTGAGTGGAGGATGGAGTTTGAGGAGGTAAGAGAGGAAACAGGGAAGCTGGCACCGCTCCTGCAGGAAACACTGAGGCAGACGGTAAGCCTGGTGGGAGCAGTGCAGAGAGCTGTGACAATCAAACAATCAGATGAAACCATGTCACGGAAATCCATCGCAGGCTTAATGACACAAGCATGTGTGTGTGACTGGCTGACTGGGACAAGGAGCAGAAGACGAGGCGCTCACACAGAGGAGTGGTCAGTGGTCACCCCTGGGATTCGTGGGGATTAGGTCCACGCTGCCCTTGAATCCCAAAGTTCACATTCAAGTCTCTTGAATACAAAATTGGGCAGTATTTGCACAAGACCCATGTGTATTCTTCCATGTACTCTAACTCCTCTCTTCAGATTAAGTAGAGTTCCTAAAACAGTACTCTACAGCTTAGGGACTAACAAAAATCATCTGCCCACAATTATACAGACACACGCTCTCCCCACATAGCTTTGAACCAAGGCTGATGAATCTGAGGAGTTGGAGGGCTGACTGGACATTAATTCTACACAAGTGCCTTGATAGAAACTGACAACTTCCCCGGAGGCCACCAAGCCGCACACGCGTTATTCTTTCAGCTTTGCCATTCCTTGTCCTAGGCACCCACTTCTTGCCACCTCTGCACACCAGGCTGGAGCTCCTGTTCTCCCCACGGACGCACTGACCCGACTAACCACAGAGAGCTGGAATCTGCTTCTTCCCCCCCGAGCTGGATGCTCGTGGACTGGAAGCATCAGAAACTCTTGGGGTTTGAGGCCACGATTTCCTACTCAGAGGGGATGTACGCTGCAATTATGCTGAAGCAGAGAAAGGGAAAGCAGGGGTGTCCAGACAAGTGGGGGGTGGTGCCAGAACAGGGGCAGCAGTTGGAAGAGACACCAGAAGTGAACTTTTGCTCCTAGGAAGTTGTACTGAAGACAACAGGAGGGTGAGAATTAAGTCGGCAGAATGATATGGAAGTGACACTTACTTATCTTTTGGGTCTCTGTGAAGTCGTCTCTAGAACAGATTTGTCATTGGTTTTTCACACAGACATACTATGGTTTCAGATAAAAGGACTAAATGCTATACTTCTAATACCTTGGTAATTATTACATTCATTCTTTAAAAATGAGACAATGCATTTTAGCATGTTTAATAAAGCTTGAAAATGTGAAATGCCATCTTTTAATGACTGCATTTTGACCCAAGATTTTTTGCTTTTTGGCAGATGAGGAAGTTAGGAAGTTAAAGAATAGCTGAAGAGCTTCTCTCTAGAGGAAATGGCACATGGTGGGCTTTCTCTTGCGTGGTCTCATTAAGAAATATCCATAGCATGAGACAACAGATGAAGGTTAACTTTACATAAGACAGCCAGGTAACAACTTCCCACCCAGGTTCCTGCTGAAATGACCGCAAGATGAAAACAGGGAAGCGTGCTTACACGTTGCCAGCTGAATATCACCTCTGCCCCGAACAGTACAGGCTTCCTGGAGTACTGTGCAGCCAGGACTTGAACACAGAAAGGCACAAAGGAGTGGAACTTACGATAGTCCCTGCCCTTCATCCTTTAGTGTTATCTCAGGAAATTAAGAAAATAGTGGCGGGTTCCACTAAAATCCCTTAGGCTAAGGCCAGGGATGAGAGGGTAGGTAGGGTGGGGAGAGAAGGTGAGCTGCATCTACAGCAGACAGAAGAATGGTGACATCTGAAGACGGGCAGTGGTCCTAAGGTGCCCCATGACCCAATCCTAGCTCAGCTGTTCCAGAGCAGGAAGGAACACGAGGCAGAACGTGTCACTCTGGGGGCCTTGGGACATGGGACATGTGGATGAGATGCTCTTGGACAAAGCCACTGAAGTTTTACCCAAAAGCCCCTGTGACACTGCTTCCTGTCGCACGATCTCTGCACTGCTGGGTCTGCAAACAGTAACACATTTTCTGCAATTCTATTTTTTTTTTTTTTTTTTTTTGAGCAGGGTCTCACTATGTGGCCTAGTCCGGTTTGAACTTGCGGGCTCACGTGACCCTTCTGTATCACCTGCCTGAGTAGCTGGAGCTGTACCAGCTTTTCATTCTTACTTTTGTAAGCACAAGTATCCTTACAATAACGAGCAAACAGAAAGAGCCCTGCACCTGTGAGAGGATGATCGGGGGACGGCGGAGCCGGCAGACGGGCGCCCCAGTCTTCACCACCACCGCACTGAACCCCTATCTTAGGGCTACTAAATCAATTAGGCAACAGTGAATTAAAACATGGAACATTCAGAACTACAGTGTTATCTAAAACTGTCGCTCACAGATTGGATGATAAGGGAAAAGCTTGTTAAATAAAACGGTATATAAATTTTATGTACAGCATGATCTTAATTTTGACAAAACAGAGGAAAAAGAAACCTAAATCAAAGTGTACACAAACAAACCCACAAGCAAAAAAAAGGCAGAAAAAGTCAGAGAAAAAAGGCCCAAATGAAATAATGGCAAAATTCATCAACTTCTTCGGTAGATTACAGCTGAGAAAATGTCTATTTTACATATAATAAATCTACACTGCACCCAGAAAATTATAAATCACAACAAATAAATCGAAAAACCCAAGAGCAATGTTGGAGGAGCGGGTGGGTAGAAAGCCAGTAAGAGCCAGGTTTTTCAGGCCTTCCTGAGCCTCACTAACTGGAGGACAAGGAACCCTGGGGAAGTCTGGGGTGCAGGTGACATGGAAGGGGCTGAACGTGCAGCAGGTGGAAGTAGGGGGACCAGAATGCCTCCCCGATGGCCCCGATTGCTCACCGCCACCCACCTGCCAGGCTCCTGGCGGCGTGGCCTTCTTACTCTGGACAAGTTGTAGACTTGGAGGGATTAAACAAATTACTTACGCAGTGAACACACGCAGATTTCTGTCTCAGTTCTCTAAAGTCCTGGGGCTGGCTTATAGATTCCCTCAATGCGAAATCGAGTTCTTTGTAAGTGAAATATAAAATGAAAAAGACCTAGATATGGACACCGGCAGGTTCCCCTGAATTTGACAGTGTTCTGGGGAACACTGTGGGCCAAGCTTTGTTCATGAGTCCTGCCTGGTCTTTATCATCCTTCTCATTACTAGCTTATGAAATATTTAAAAATACCCATAGGATGCTTTTAGGGATCATCCACAAAATTAAAAATGTGTATTTGGGATAGACTGGTTAGTGTTCTGTTGCTCTGGCCCTATATTATGGCTGGAGATTCCTACTTTAAAACGCTTGTTTATCACAAACAGACATAGGCAAAAACATTTTCTTGAGACTGTCAAGTTTTAGATGCTTCTAAAAAGACTTCTAAGCATTAAAACCACTTTTAGAATTACCTGTAAATACAGCACTGCAATGATTAGATGGACAAAGAACACAGACATCTTTACCATTAATAGTCCAGACTGTAAATGCTATGTGCATTGCATAGTACAAAACGTGTTCAAGGGCTGCGATGCTGCTCAGCGGTAGAGTGCTGGCCTAGCATGCACGAGGCCCTGGGTTTAGTACCCAAGTACTGGGGAGCCATACGTACGTGCGCGCGCACACACACACACACACACGCCACAGCTTAAACACAAAGTCAGTGGAAGTCACAATAAAAATAGAATTAATTTTTTCTGACTCACTAAATTACATTTGTTTAGTGGTTATATCACATTATGAATAAATAGCTGGTGCCTGGTAAAATGCCAAGTAAAGAAGTAGAGAAAGTTTAGATACTCATCTGTCATTTCCTGTTTCTTCCAAATTTCTAGTATTTTAGTACTAGTGTAATGAAAGCAACATAGGTATTTTTACTTTGATAATGAAATATAGGAGTATCTGATAAGGTATGAAAAAAAAAACCTTTGGTAAATTGACTGCATATACTTGTACCTTAAGAGAAATATGTAAAAAATGTATTTATTAGCTGTATTCTTTTCTAAGCCAAATAAATCTACCTGTAAATGCAATCTACCTTAATAGTTGTACCTTTCAAATATTTCATTTCTTTGTAAGATGCATAGCCCACAGATTTGGCTGAAGACTCTGAACTGTTTCTAGAAAACAAAGTTTTTTCATGTCTAGCTTCCTAAAAGTATTAAGGAATGATGATATTTTCTTAATTTGACAAGATTTTAAAATAGTTTTTATTATAAAAATTCCCTTAAATAGAAATTAGAACTGTTACACATATCTATATACGTGACATTACATATAATGTATAAAAAATACATTATATACATATTACTTTTTAGCTAATCTCACTAAAATATTTAACGAGGCCAAGACAGAGTAAGGCAGTAAGCTAAACTTTCTCATATGTAGAAATTACAGTACTCATACATAGGTGAGTCAAGAGATAGCCGTACAACGTAGTATACAGAAATAGTGGGTAAATACTGGAAGACAGTTACAGGTCATCAGCTTGCATTTCTACAGAAAACAGAAACACTTTTATATCTATTTTTTAAAGAGTGGTCTTAAGCAATATTGGTATATTTTTACATTTAAATGGGTCACAAGATAAGACATGTCGTAAATTAGTGTACGGAAAATGACAAATCATGTCCAAGTAATTCTAAATTAAATGGCTTATTTTTACTCCATCCCTATACAGGAGAAACAAACAAAAAATAAAACAAAATAAAACAAAACAAAAAAAACCCTTCAACTTAAAAATGCTTTGGAGGAGCAAAGAGACTGAAAGAACCAAGTAATATAACCCCTTGCCACCTTTATGACAGCCTACGTCACGGGAGTGCTACAGTCACCAGTTGGAATCTCCACTTTAAAAGGGCCTCTAACCACGGATTAACTAGGTAACAAGTAGGTCACAGTGGCAACAACCTCCTCCACAGAACGAAGATTTAGTATTAGGTGATCATAGAGTGAATTTATAGTTTGTTGCTCATGGCCAAAAAATTACACACTCAAAAGTGTAATATCAATTATGGCTGGTAGAGCTGAAGTCACATTTCTTGTCTGCCAGTTCATTGCTCTTTTACCAGGAGGTCAGTCAGGTAACTGAGTAACACAAAGTAGTAACATGTGATTAACATAATGACCCATATGGATCAAAGTCACAGACCCCAAGTATGGGTAGATGCTAACTCAGTGCTTCATCCCCCAATGGAGATGCTGCCATCTGACTACTGGGATTAGAAAAGAAGGTAAGTGGGTTACATGTGGCTGGCTACCTCTGTGACTTACAGCTGGGGGACACATAACAACCGACACCCGAACCTGTGCCAGGCCCAGGTTCCAATCTCAGCGTGCAGCATCACTGGGCAGAGGCTCTGGCACTCACGGAGGCGTGTGGACCCATCTCTGCGCACATGCATGGGTCAGTCTGTCTATCTGAGAAATGTAGTGCTATAAAATTAGTAAAAAAAGAGGTAACTGAAAAACCAGGCAAAGGAAATGAACAGGTAACTCGGAAGTAATTATAATCAAACTAAAAGCACACAACGAAATGTTCACTATCATTATCCACTTATGATGGTGGACTGTACATAGCTACAACAGACATGGGGGTGTAAGGTGACAACATCAAGTGCTTTAAAAATGTACATGCTTCCTGATCTGGACATTCTACAACTAGGGACTTAGCCTAAGGAAATAATTAGACAAGTTGCAAAATAAATACACACAGATATGTAACGGTGCAGCTTATAACAGCAATAAAGTGACAAGAAAATAAATGTTTGTAAGAGATTAGATAAATATGCAGCTATTAAAAATGACTTATATTCATATTTATTTATTTATTTTTGGTACAGGGGATTGAGCTCACGACTTCACACTTGCCAGGCAGGTGCTTGTGCCACCGATCTAAATCCCCAGCACTTATATTCATATTTATTGATAGGAAAATGTGTCTCAAGTGGCTCAGTGGGAAAAAAAAAAAAAAAAGGCTGATTTTGAGTTATGTGTACAACAGATCTTACTGTTTTTGTTTTTTAAAAGAATGCAAACTACATATGTATGCTAAGGAAAAAAAAAGTCCAGGAGGCTATTTAAACAAAATATTAACATGAGTTAATGAAAAATATCTTATTGTTATTGGCTTTTCAAAGTAAGGTTCAACATTTATTGCCAAGATAATAACAAGTTTAAAATATTGAAAGGGGTCAAACCCAGAAATGAATTATTATTTCCAGCTATTAATAAAGTATGGAATTTATGTGGTTTCATAATGTAAGGGGTTCCACATTTATTTTTTATTTTTTGACTTTTTCACAGATGGCTCCTTTAAAGCAACTAGATAATTCATCACTAATGAGTTTACAATCCCTCTAATAAAAAGTGGACAGGCCTTCTGAGGTCATCTTTTGATGTGCCATATCATGGGTTCTGAATGATTTTACCCAGAGGAACTAATTTATCAAAAGCTTAAGACTGCAAATGTTAAAAGATTTAGAGCTGTACATTAGCGTAAAAAGCGAAATGCAGGATTTAGCAAACATGAGTCACAGGCTGCGAAGGAGGGCTCATGACAGGCAGGCAGTGATGAATGGGATTAGATCTGATCGAAGCTGGTACAAAATGATGGCAAGAGTTTTTCTTTGGCTAGCACTCCTATTAATATGTACGCATAGGAGGTATTTCTGGAAACTATGATAGATCAAAATTAGGTGGCAAAGTTCTAAGGTGAAATCAAGTATTACTACATGCATTTCAATAAACACTTCTAGGCAACAAATGATTGATACAATTACTGAACTAATCATAAATCTGGATTCTTTTTAATAGCCTTGTGACTCATGGAATTCATAGCTGGAAAAGATACAGGCGAATGAATTTTAATTATTTAAAAGATATGCAGCCACAAGGGCCCACCAAGTTGACCAAACAGACTCTTCACAGTGCATTTGTGCCAGTGCTGTACGGACAGCATTAGCTACACACAAAATATTACAAAGGAGAATGCAGATTAGAGCATTGTTGTAGTGCTTTAAAGAAAATTCCACACTTTATGAGTAATAAACCAACCATAACCTCTTGATATTTGCCTGTTCGGGAAATAGCAGAGATCATGTTTCCTGCTCAGTTTCATTTCCCCGTATGGATTCGCTCTTACTTCAGAAGAAAAAAGGGACAACATGAAGAGCCTTTCACTGACAGCAGTATTTGCAGCTGCAGGTGAATAACTAAACACTGGCCTATGTATATGGGGAGAAGGGTAGAAGGAAACGTATCCAGGGCCAGTAGCATGACGCACACTACTGGTAATGATTCCATTTCGCTGCCAAGTGGGAAAAAATGTGGAAGATTTAGCTTAAAACATTTTTATTTCCTTGTATTTGTTATATGAAATAGTAGAACAGAGACTACCCATTTTTTAACATGAACTTTCCTTATATTTGAGTAATTTGAGGGAAAATTAAAACTATTTCAGTCAGAACTGTATATTCAATCAGAATATCTGTACTATAACAGGCTGGCTTCTACTAGGATCTTTTATTGTGCTTTTAAGATAAAAACCACTGACATAGGCTGCAAAACTTAAAAAAAAAAAAAAAACCATGAAAGGTTAGAGACAGAAATATTACTAAATGTGAGTTTCCAGATGGATAATGAGGAAATCTTGACTTTTCATTTAATGTCAGAAATTTTATCAGTTCCGTAAATAAACTTGCCGATGGCACCACATCCTGCCCAGCACTGGTGAGTGAGTTTTCTGTGTTCTAGACCCGAGATGGTACATCTTTTACCCTGGGTCAGTGGACACGCAGCATAAATATCTACCCCAAAATCTGTAGTAATGATATTGGCAAAGTAGTAAAATTGACAAAAATTAAAAACATGGCTTTTTCCCAAATAGGAAGTAACAGAAGTTTATTAATATGGATATTTCTAGAGTTTATTTTGTAGATATACCAGAGTATTTTAAAAACCAAGAATAATTAAAGAGTATTAGCTCTGGTACAGACAAAAAAAAAATACTATAATATATGCAGTACTAAAATATTAACTCCTAGCCATAGAGAAACAAATAAGCAAAAGAAAGAACAGAATTAAAATTCAAAAAACACAAGTACATGACTACAGTGGTGCCTTGGCTCATGAACTGAATTCTTTTCATGATTCCGGTTGCAAACTGAACTAGATGTGAACTGAATCAAATTTCCCCATAAGGTTAGCATTGAACCTAACCAGGGCATTGGTTCAGTTCTCGTTTAATTTAGCTTGTGCCAAGAACAGCAGAAAGAATCAAGTTGGCAAACCGACGTGCCACCGTGCTCAGTGTGCAAAATGCAGGGTTCTGCAGGGGTGAGACGTGTGCAAGTGTGCAAACACACACACATGAGAGATGGGCTACTTAGAAAAAAGGAGACAGGTTCTTACTTGTCATCTTTTATCAAAATAAATTAGAGAATGGAGGGGAAATTTAAAAATTTATGGAGAAGGGCCTTTTGAGAAATGATTCTGAAGGTACTGAGAAAAAGTAAATTTTATTACATGAAAATTTGAAAACTTCGGCACTAAAATGGACACTTCAAATAAAGTTAAGAGGAAATGATAAAATTTATATGGAGGGCATAGTGGCACTACGTATGTTACAGGAGTTAATATTCCACGGTGATGTCACCTAGTCCAGTGGCTTTAAATATCATCCAATGTTAACATCCTTCAAGTCCTGTGTTTCACTTGGACTACTCTCCTGAAGGGCAGATTCTTAGCTGCCTACATGAGGTCTCCCCTTGGATGTATCTCAGACAAATTTAACATGCCCGAAACGGAAGTCCTCATTTTTCTGCTACCTCCACTCTGCAAACCATCTCACTCAGTGTTCCCCAGCCCATTTAAGGTCAGTCCTTTCTTTTAGATATGCATCTGAAAAATCTTTGCGGTCCAAAGCCAAGGTCAGCAAATCCTACTGGTTCTACTTCCAAAATATATTGGAGCAGCGTGTGGTGGTGCAGACCTGTGATCCCTACGCTTGAGAGGCTGAAGCAGGAGGATCACCATGAGTCTGAGCCCAGCCTGGGCTACATAATGAGTTCAAGGCCAGCCTACACTACACAACAAGACCTGTACTACACAGCGAGACCAAACCAACCCAATCCAACCAATAAAAAACCCCTGGACTCTGCCCTCTCATCAACTGCACTGCACAGACCTGAAGGCTGTCTGTGACTTGCCTTTCTCCCTTATTTCCACGGTCCCCACCTTTTCTACTGTCCTTCGCTTCTGTTTTCTAAGAGCTACATGCCTCCTTAGCCACTCTTTGAATATGCCAGCAAATCCCCATGTTACGGTTTTTGTACATTGCTTATTTCCCCTACTGGAAAGATTCTCCTCCCGGATATCCACAGGGCTGACTACATGAGCTCCTCCGCGCTTCAGCAGGGAGACGGAGGTACCTCACCTTCTTGTTTATCGCAGTGAATTCTCCTCCCTGCCTCCACTCCTCAGTTTTCACTTCTTTCACACAGCATGCACTACCGTCTAAGATTCTGTTTGATTTGTTATACTTACTGTCCTTCTCCATTAGAAAGAGCGGAGATGGGGAGAGTCTGTTAGTACTGTGGCATACTCCTTTGCATAAGAGAAGTGCCCAGCACACAGGAGAAACTCAGTACTGCTGAGGAAATAAACAGACATCCTCATATTGCAGCTCTTGCATATATGTCATAATTTTTGCAGAAGACAACCATACCAGAATAATGTTCAATTGAAGGGTGGGCAATTCACAGAAAAGAACATAGACCCTCAAACAAATAAAACATTCCTATATCCTAGTAAATAAAATATTTTAGCAATACCACTATCTGGCTATTGTTTCACGTCTTTGGAAATGCAAACCTGAACTGTGCTGTGTATGCTTTTTCCTATCAATGTACTTCAGTATTCTAAGACTAAGAACAATAAGTGTTTATGGGTTGACTCATACGAATTTTTCTTGTTATTCTTTGACCATTCATAATGCATACAGCATACACAATTCATGGAGTGGACAAGACATACAAGCACAAACTCTATGAAGTCATTTTAACAAAATTATAAGAAGCCAAAACTAAACATAATAAAGCCAAAAGTCACCCTCTGAATGTTCCCAAAAGAAAGTACTTATTTATAAAATGCAACGTGTCTTTCCTTTTAGAGTCAAATAAAACTTTTATTGCTGACAAGTATAGTCTGTGTAATTACAATGTACATGAGATATGGATTTTTAAATAAGGAATAATGACCATCAAATAGCAGGTGGCCAGTATTTCTCAGTGTTGGTGCTAAAACCCTATTTCCTCTCCAACATCTTGAATCCATTATAAAGAAGAATTAGGCCCCAAAGGTAAAAGAGAATCTGAAAAAAAATTCACTTTCTAAATGTCTCAACTAGATCAAGTTGAATGACAGTGTTTTACCAAAGGAAAAAGAAGATATATTATATTAATGAAATGTATCCAACTTCCCTACCACCTTAATATATAATATAGAGCTCTTCTGCTATTAATAAAGGCGTAGTTGACTCAGGCCAGGACGTCCTCTGAACACAACTTAAGCCTGTATCCAACACACAAACCCCCATTTGAGGGTTCTGGCTTGCTAACAAGCCCGCAGAAAACGGCGGCATCACGGGGCGGCGGGGCGGGGGGGGGCCCTCAGGAGGTGATTTCTGCACCGCAGTTGCGGCTCCTGAACGCCTGCGGCTGTCAGAGGTGGGAGAGCGGGAGGACCGCGCTGGATGCAGCGGCTTCGGAAGGCCGCATCCCAGGAAGGGCCGCAACAGGACCCGGAGGTAGATTCGAGGTTATAAAAGTTAAAAATGCAGTACAGTTAAAGTACTGACACACCAACAAATGCACAGAAAGCATGATGTAATCAATCAACTTATATACGCTGAATATTCAGCCCTAAACACACAAAAATAAAAACACAAAACAAATAAAATTATCTCACTAACTCAAGGTAACAAAGGATGTATAACAGAAGATGAAATAATTCCACCAATAGTCTAAGAGTTATCAATTTTGAGATTACATGTTACAATCAGTGCTATCATTAGAGTTCAGATAAACAGGTATTCCCACATACGCTGGTATAATAGATTGTAGGATCCCTTTTCCAAAGTATGTGGGACTAGAATTCTTTCAGATTTTTAATTTTTTTCTAAACTTTGGAATATTTGCATAGACTTTACTGGTTAAGCTTCCCTAATCCTGATACTAGACGCTCAGAAAATGCAAAATAGTCTTGTCTTATACCAGTGCTCAGTTTCAAGTTTTGGAGCATTTCAGATTTTTGATACTTGGAGTAGGTATCTTCAGTCTGTATGGCATCTTTGTTTTTAGAGACCAACTTGATACAGGATGAATTAAAAAAAAAAAATCTGTCCTCCAATTCGGTAAATCAGTTTCTAGGAGCCTGCTAAACACGTGCAAACGTGAATGCGCGAGAATGTTCTCATGCACGATTCACTAACGGAACACTGGAGAAGAAAAGTAGGGGTCATCTGTTTTTTGGATTCTCAAAACTTAAAAAAAGAGAAGTAAATTCTTCATGGAAGTAGGCTAAACATACTCATAATGAACTAAATAAAGGGAAAGTTACAGACCACTATGTATAGCATGCTACCATTTATGTGAAAACCAGTCAACAAACAGATATTTATATTTCTCTCTCTTATACGCAAACAAACACCCACACCACAAAGAAAAGATAACCAAACTTAACATTAATTATCTTAAAGATAGAACATAAGATTGGGGCTGCAGGGACAGCCAAATAGTGCACTTTATTTCTTATTTTCTACACTGTCTCAATTATTTTTAACCATGATTATAGATCTTAGTTTTGCAATTAACATACTTCATGTACGCTTCTTAAAGAGCTAGAAAATGATATGCCAATAGAAAAACAGTAAAATCTAAAGTGTTAGTTATCTCAAGAACACATTATTATGTATTATAAAATACAGTATTATATAATTTTAATCTTTAATAGAGGGCAAATTTTAAAGAAGAATGGGGAGAAAAGTTGTTTCATTAAAAATGGGTAAACGGGTCTTACAGCCAGAGCTATTTTGAACATCAGTGTATACTTACCTTAGATCCTGGGAAGATATGTGTTAATGTAAAATGACTTTGAAGCTAATTTCCACATTAATTCTCATAAAATAGCCAAGTATATTGAAAATCAACTGTTCGGTAGACTGACATATCAAAGAATCCCTTCAGAAATACTGTTACGGTTTACTTAATCAAATAAAAGCCATACTTACAAGGCATAGACTGACCAGGTCCAAGTTGTGGAAAGGTCATCAGAACAGAAATCCCTGGAAGATCTTTGTGGTTTGGAGCTTCAGCAGTCTGATCTGCCCACACCACCACTTTTTTCCTCTCCACTAAATGTTCAATTTCTTTGAAGTCAGACTCAAAAGCAGCATCTGACAAGCCAGCTTCTTTCAACGTGCAATACTGTCTTCTTAGGCTCGGAAGTAAAGCATTCAGTACTCTGTTGTACGGAAGGTAAGAAAGGAGAGACAAACACTAATTTTTAAATATATTGTTTACAGTTCTTTTATGTTACATCCATAGTATTAGCATATCATTAAAATGATTCTGTGTTTTATTTTAGAAAAAGTTACTTTAGCCAGACACCTCTACAAGCTTAAAGTATAAAGTATACACCAGAAACAATCTTGGGTGGGAATTACAAAAACCGGGCCCTATACTTGGATAGTCTTCATACTCTTTTGTCGCTGGCACTTTCTGGAGCAGTTCTGGAAGCCCTCTTTCCTGAGTGTCTTTAGTTGTGCTGTCCCGGCTGCCTCAGTGTCTGGAGTCAGCTGGAAATGTTTAGCCGGCACGGTCATTCTGAGGCTGGGGAAGAGCCAGGACTTGTCTGGTGCCTGATCGGGTGAGCGCGGTGGATGAGGACACCACAATGTTTGTAGGAGCCTGTCTTTCTGCTGGATGACACTCAGCAGCGGTTTTGATTACACCTTGTGAAGACACCCATAAAAGAGAAGTTCAAGAAGTGCTTTAGGAAGTGGCGAGAATGAAGTAAGGGGTAGCATTCTGAGAGAGATTAATGACAATGTGTCTTTCACTGTAGTAAGTTTGTTTTATGAAGTGTAGACATTCATTGGGTGTTTTATTCAGCCTTTGAACACTACTGTCAAATGAAGTCTTGCATTTTAAGTATAAAACTTTAAAACATACATACACAATACAACAACAGAACAAATTTCAATTCTCCCTTAAATGACCTAAAAGGAGTGGTTTTCAGAGTGGGCTTCA
This sequence comes from Dasyprocta punctata, assembly GCA_004363535.1. Taxonomy (NCBI): domain Eukaryota; kingdom Metazoa; phylum Chordata; class Mammalia; order Rodentia; family Dasyproctidae; genus Dasyprocta; species Dasyprocta punctata. Next base: position 34,882 of record RJWM01009141.1, read on the forward strand.
AAGAGAAAGGATCTGGTCAAGAATGTTGTGCATAAGGAGTATTTAAGGCTTTAAATTCTTGGTTCTGATTCAAAATCTCTTATATCACTGGCAGTCAATAGCACTGATGGTATCTTTTCATTTATTAGACCTCCGTGCAGTATAGGCATTCCCTCACGAAATGTTTGTGCTAAAACATTTTAACGTTGTATATTCAACTGGCAACTCCTAAATTCTATAAAGGCAGATGCAAACAACATGAGGACCTTCAAGTGGCTCAGTTCTGGTTCACTGAGACAGTGGTTACCAGATGATGTTCCAGTTGACTTGCCCAAAAGAACAGAACCACTTGATGTATGGACAGAGCAGAGGAAAAAATAATCAATTTTAACATACCCAGAAGTAACTGCCCACTACCCCAGAATATAAAATGTTTAGACAGTAGTACAAATGGTCTGTGTTTCTTCTCTTTTTGGTGGGGGTCGGTAGGTAGAATATCACGCAAGTCAAACAGGTAACAAGCACAGCTGGCCCTCTGCATCTGTGGGCTCCTTATTTACGGATTCAACCAACAGTGCCTCAGAAATATTAAAAAATAAAATGAAAAAACCTCCAGGAATCCAGAGAGTTCCAAACAGCAAAACTTTAATTAGCTGCCCAACAAGTACCATGCTGTACCCACAGGAAAGAAGGGGTGCAGTGACAGATTCTCACTTCAGATTCTCTGTCCCTCTGGCCCTGACAGGAGCACTGTCTGCCTCTTGATTCATTAGCGTACTCTGCAGTTTGACCTACAGCAGCTGTGACTGTCCTGAACAGCAGCGGACTTGTTCCCTTGCCTTGATTTTCTACACAGCACACTATAACTATTTGCCAGCACTTCCGTTATGCGAAGTACTGTAAGGACCTGGGGATGAGTTACTGTACACCGAAGGACCTATGTGGGTTATTTACAAACACTAGATCATCTTACAGAAGGGACTCGAGCGGATTTGAGTATCCCGGAGGGTTCTGGAACCAGCCTCCTACAGGTATAAAGGGACAGATGTATAGAGAAAAATTATTTAAAAGTAAAATAGAACCCCAAGTATTTACTGAGCACTTGAATAATGAGGTACAGTTTTCCCCTCTTTGCTGCCAGTATCTCACAGGGGTTGGTTCCAGGACACCACAATGTCCACAATGAAATTTTCGGCCTGCAGCTGTCCAGCAGAGCATCACGTGCCTAACCACACAGGACATGAATAAGACACCAGAGGTGGGCCCCGAAAGCTGAGGCCAGGTGCCACGCTGCAGCCGGGCCGGGGTCCACCTGAGCATCCAGTCTCGCGGGCGGGACCCGGCAGAAGTGTGACACAGCAGGCCCAGGGTGGGCCTCTTCAAACGTGGACGCTCAGTGCTTCCCTCAGACCCGAAGTGACAAGCTAGCGTGGTTCTGTCTTAGGTACCTTTCTCTCATTAATGAGACAAAACTTCCAACACTCAAAGGTAAAGGAGGAAAGTTTATTCAGCTCCGTTTGTAGGTTTCAGAACACCAGGACTAGGGAGGTGCCAAACCAGTCAGTGGGCTCATTAGTAATCACCCACCCTTAATCCCAGCACCATGCATCCCAGATTCAGCCACCTCTGAAAAAGCCCTATGACTGTATGAGGCTTTGCGGGAGTATCTAGACACAACCAAAGAGGCTTGGTGCTATTTCCTTTAGAAAAGTCCAGAATTTGGTAATGCCAGGCACAGAGTGCTTATGAAGATCACGTCTCAATAAAGACTAGAGGCACTAAGTCTTGAAAGAGCTCCCCAGGTAAACAGCAGTTCCCACGTGTTGTCGTAGCTGCTGAAGGCGCAGTTAGGCACAAGCTTTGACCCCACTGAAGCACGGTTCCCGAGACCTGGAGCCCAGCAGGTCTCTTCTGCCTGTGCCGAGCTGACTTTGTGTGCCCTTGCTGTGCTAGCTCATAACTTTACGTACAACTGCATGAGGAGTCGAGTCCAGTAACTCATGGAGCCCGAAATGGTCATTAGGTGCCTGTGCACAGGTACTGTATCGTGCTTGTGCTACAATCTAGTTTATATGTAAGGAAAGAAGGCTTGGCAAGGTTACACGATCTGTGCATTGCTCACAGAAGCGAGAGTTCGAGACTGATTCTAAAACTCACGCTCTCCCCGTATGCCACACTGTTTCTGTGATGCCCTGGGTCACCACTTTTCTACATTACTGAGTGAGTGGATCCTCTTTTTGCATTTTAAAGTAGAAAATTATCCCAACTGTACTAATCTGTGTGTCTGATATAGTAAGCATAGTATGGTTAAAATAAATTACGTTTGCTGCATGACTTGAACTCCTACAGGCAGTCTGAGGGTCTGCTCTAGGAGGTGCAGACAGCACACGGGCGGCAGGTTAGTGTGCGCTGCCATCCACAGAAGGAAGTTCCTTGAAGCTCTTGTTTTCTTTTTTAAAAATTGCTATACTTATATGAGTTCCTATACATCAAAAGTATAGAAAAATAATCAGCAGTTACTTGAGAATGCTAGTAGAACACAGTAGACTTATAGAGGGAAGAAAGTCCACAAATTTCTTATTTTCATACAGCATCAAAGTGATGCCTAAGAAGTTGGCTGATTTATCTGAGGTGATGAAAAACCATTAAGCCATACTCTAAAAAAAATTTTGTTGATTGAAATTAGATGACTTAGATGCTACTATCGAGCTAGTAGAGTATAAAAGAGCATCACAGAAAAATCGAGACCCTTGATATTTAGCAAATTATTTTAATAACAGCAAAATCATTTTAGAATTATGAATAATTAACGATCATCTACATAACAATTAATGTTAATCAGAATTGCTTCACTGGATAAGAATTCTTAGAAATTTTATTATGCTGCATATATTAAGTAAAAATAACAAAATTTTAAAGAAAAATGCTTTAAAGAATTAGTTACCAGGAAAGAACTACATCTTGTATATTCTCTCAGAGTTTTCTTTCTGAGGATTTTCTGTTGCTGGCAGATACTGGGAAGTAATGCACCCCGTATATGTAAAACTCAAATTTTCTAGCAGTGGGAAAGTAAACTTTCATGTTTTGGGTTCTTTAGGTCGAGTCTTAAACGCTGTATGACAGGTGAATGAATGTACTTACGCCTCGGTCTGCCTGTGCTGCTGTTCTTGCAGGCAGGCAAGATCTATCATATGTCTAATTTGTGCTTTCAGATCTGCATTCTGGAGGTGTAAGTGGTGAAAATGAAGTTCTTTACTGAGTTCCTAAGGAAAACAATGCAAAATATATTTTAGATTCTTTTAAGCATAGTAAAATCACATTAGCAAAATAAAAGTTATCTTATTTTGGTGCCAGTAGTTTTATTTTTTTACATGGATAGAACATGTTTACAAACAATTTTGCAAGTAAGAGTTCTAGTGTAGGTAATCTATGACTTAGCAGCAAGATAATTTGAAGTTTCCTTAGAAACTGAACATTAGGAATTGGTCAGAAACGTTACTTCTTGGTCTATCCGTCTTGTTCACGATGTGAAAATACACCCTTAGGGCTGATTTTTACTAGCACGGTACTCGCACCATTTCAGCCCAGTTACATGGGGGACATTCTTTCTCAGTCCACACACTTGGCCCTGTAATACCATCACAGTATTGGCCCAGGACAATGTCATGCTTCTCCTTGTTAACAGCTTCACAGTCTGTGCTAGAACGTAAGACTCACCCCCAGGACAGGGACTATGTCAGATTTGTTTAGCATCTGTAGTTATTTGCCCACACCCACTCTTATATTAGCATCACCCTAGGCAAAAGCATATTGTTAAATATTGCCAAAAAAGTCAAAGTTACAACTTAAAATTACATTTCTTTCCTCAAACCCAATATGCCTTAAGTACAAAAATATTAGCTAAACGATCACACTGAAGTATGAATGACAATAACTCAGTAACATTTTCTGTATCTTTAAATAGGAAATTTTAGTCTGCATAATGAAAAAGAGTGATTTTAGGGGGGCATTTTGAGTAACTGAGTCAGCATTGAGCTGTACCTGGAAACTTCCTCCTAGAAAAATTCCCATAATCCACCTCAGCTTCTCCGTCCAGGTCCCCGTTCCAATCCAGGTGAACACTAATTCTCCAGAAGTTTTTTTTTTTTGTCTTTTTGTCTTTTTTGAGACAGGGTCTCACTGTGCAGTTCAGGCTGTCCTGGAACTCACAGTGATTCTCCTGCTCGGCCTCCTGAGTGCTGGGATTACAGGTGTGTGCCATCATACCCGCTGTTATTTTTTCCTTTTCAAAATACTTCACTAGTAATAGGACTATGACTGAAAACAATGTTACTCTGTTTATCTGAGATATACTAAGACAGGATCTATTCACACAACTCATTGTAATACAGCATGTATTTTAGAAGAATTCTCTCTATTAAACCAGAGTGATATGCACAGGCCTCAGTTCTGTGATTCAGCGTTAAAACAAATGCCAACTGAAGTCAAATATACGGCCTTTATGGAGATCAGTTCACTTGACTAAAATTTAGGAGCTGGATTAGATGATCCTTTCTTTCTAGTTAGAAAAAAAATCAAAGAATTATACAGTGGTACCTTGGTTAATGATCTTAATTCTTTCCACGGTTATGGTTACAAAATTAGTTCCATGATTCTGGATGAAAAATTTGGTTGTACCCAGAATAGTGGAGCGATTCCTGAGATCAGAATCTTGGAAAGAATTAAGGTACCACTGCAATAGTGTAAATATGCTTGTCAAATATTCTTATCTATTCCCCTAAGACACTCATTTTTATAAATATTCTTTGATAATTTTCCTTTATTTTCTTGAATTACTCTTAGGTCTTGGCCAGTTTGCCATTTTTGGAAAACCAAGTTTATAAATTTGAGTCTGTTCCCGCCAGCTCGCTACAGACTGAATCTGATGGGAAGCGCAGAACCAAAGACTCTGAGTGGGCTGGTGATGGCTAAGTACACAGTACAGTGAGGGGGGACACAAACTCGAGAAGCATCCAGTGCCAGCTGGTGCTCAGCCCGATCCAGCATAATGGAGCGTTTGCACGAGGCGAGAAGGCACTGGAAGCTGGTACCATGTGATTAGGGTGACCTGCATGACAATGGGACAGCACAAATGCGCACAGACCAAACGCAGCAGCCCAGCAGCAGCCCGACATCAGGTGGGACTCAGCCACAATTAGGGAGAGGCAGCGCATGAGTTGTTAAGGAGACGCTGAAGGGGATGGAGAGATCAGCACCGAAGTGAAAGTCAGAAGTGCTGAGTCTTGGCTGGCATCACATGACCTTAGAAAATCCTTTTATGAAGTTATACTTTAGCTTGCTTACATAGGAAATAATGACTTCTAACCAGGTTATTATTTCAGTTGTGAAAATCCCTACAGGACCAAAGAATTGAGGGTAGGATTTAGGTGGTAGTAACAGAAATAGTTTTATCTTCTGCTCAATGTATTTGCGATAAAATGCATAAACAATGAGAGCTTAAAAATCAATTCTAGGTTCACATTCAGGTGTACAAAAGTTGTACCTCATAGAGCTGCAGATGACAGACTGCTAGAAAAATTAACTATATTGAAAAATTAAAGTTTATTGAAAATAGCCCAAACAATATTAAGTTCTTAAACACTAGTAAGTAGAAAAAAATGGAAATAAATTAATAATAATGCAAACATCACACTACTTTTAAAGTTGGGAGTTTATGATACACATAGGTAGCAAAGGCAAACTAGTAAGTTTTATAGTTAACTTTTCTGTGTCTTTATCAGCAGGCATGTTCTCCAGTACTTCACTAGTTGGAGCTGGGCATAAATTAGAATGTTGATTTCATGCACCAACATAGTAGATTACATAAGCACTCTACAAATTAAGTTGTGCTGTTGAGAAGTCCAAATACTCTTGGAAAGGCTCTAATATTCTAATCTAATAGATTACAGTCATAAGTAATGGTAATGAATTTAGAAAACTAAAAAACCTTCAGTAGTTACTTTTAAATAAAGTAAAAGTTTAACCACAATACTTGATCACTAAGTAATCGCATAATAAAGGGGACCAACTAAAAAATAGTATCAACATTGAATATCTGTTACCTAGTCACAAGACTCGATTCTTGAGGACTGAATAAGAACCACTCACTTGGGCCAGGATTACCAGCTACTGGTTTGGAAAACCTCCCACTCAGGACACGGTTTGCTATTCTTAGTCATGGTATGGAGGCTCTTCCATTCTCAGATGGGTCTTGACAATTGCAGGGGACTCGTATCTTACATAGAATTGCAGAAGTTAGATTTTCTAAACCCAGGCAATCTCTGCTGTACTTCACTGATAGGTCATGGTCACTTTTACTTGTTACTTTTAAGTCATGATATTATCTTTAAGATAGACTCAGCATTTAAAAATGCGGTTTACTTTCCTTCTGTGATGGATAATGTTGTCTGACAGAAGAGCTTTAGGAAACTTCAGTGACTAAAAACATTCAAAGCTGTCTGAACGTGACCTTCCAACCTCCCCTGGAAGAGAGGGTCTGTGTGTCTTCAATTAGATTCTCAAAGGCATGTGTGACCTCTGCAAAGGTCAGAATCACTGTTCTGGAAGAGACACTGAAGATGAACTACATGATGTCACCAACTGTTGTTATTTCTGTGTGTCCCACGCTTTGGCTACTGACATCTACATTATTGTTGTTTATGATTATTTAGTAAGTACTGTTATTTATTGCTATTAATACTCTAATACGGAATTTTATTTAAGGTCATAATTTCTTAGATATATTTACAGAAGAGAAATTAAGACATCAGTATTTAACAATTTGTCCAAAATCAGTGTCAGAGCCAGTATTCAAAATGAATATCAAATACCAGGATTACCAAACACTCCAACTCTAAGTCAGTATCTTTTGTTTGCATTTTCTTCATCGGGGGTATTTTAAAGAATTATATAAGGTGCTATCGTATTTTAAAATAATACTATGGTGTGCCTTATATTTAGTGTCCCATCTACCTAGATATTTTAGTTTCTATTTTCAGTCCAGTGTTCTAGAAATCTCAAGATTTTTGAAGGATAAATGTCAATTAGCTGATACAGAGTAAAGAATTTTAGAAGTGCATTATCAAACAGTCAAGGCTTTAAGGTACTTCTCCTTTTAGAAAAAAAGAAACTGAAATCCTCCTTTTGTCCAGGCACCCTTGCATCTGGGGACAGCACACAGCCCAGGCTGTGCGTCAAACTCCAGTGTGGAGTCTGGCAGTGTGTGCTGGGTGACCCTGCTCTACCGGGGAAGGTGTCCTGCCCCAGTTTCCTTTCCTCTGGTCTAGGTGTGAATTTGATGCTGGACATGAAATAGTCATATAATCATAAAATGATAAGGATAATAAAGGCATTGATAACATACTGCCAACTGTGTATTTCAAGACTTACCTTTAAAATAAGTTAGCAAAACACAGTCCAAGCTGGGTGTGGTGGCCCATGTCTAGAACCCAAGCACTCTGGGAGGCTGAGGTAGGAGGATGACAAGTTTGAGACAAGCCTCGGCAAGTCGGCACCTTACAACACCACCCTAAGGTGTTTCAAAAAATGGGGCTGGGGATGTAGCTCAGGGCAAAGGTCTTAGGGTCAACCTCAGTGCCAACAGAACAAACTGGTTACAGAAGAAAAACCATTGGCCGTCACGCCCAACACTAATAAACATAACCTTTCACTATGCTAACTGGAACATCTTCAGTCACACACACTTAACCTTTTTAATCACTTTCCTTAGCTATAATAAAGTTAGTGCTGCCCACATTTAAAACTACTTGTGCACAAAATATCAAAATTAACACAAATTATCTACATGATGAGTCCTTATGTAGTTTGAAGTAGCTTACTCGGCTGAAGAGCTACACCTCATAAAACGCGTTCCTCAAGAGTGACGTTTAAAAGTGACTTTACTCTTCTGAAAGTAGAGGGAAGGCAAAGTAGGAAATTATAAAGCAGCAGGGATGTTTGTTTAAAAACTCTAAAATAAGTCAATTAAATCTCAGAAAAATGGGGCAATAGGGGTCTTATGAAATATACTTACTCAGTAAGAAAGATAAGAATTTTTAAAAGTTCACTTTTTCCAAACTAACTGAACAGACAAACACATCTGTACCTTTGGAATGTGACCGTTTTGGCCCAAGAGTCCCATTTCACTTTCCACACGATGAAGCCAATTAGTATTTTCATCAAATTGCTTCAACTCCTCCTCTTTCTTTTTCTCCAGGTAGCAACGACGCGTTTTGAGCATCGCAAGTCTATGATCTCGTTTGCAGGTGGCCTGAAACACAATGCAGTGATAATTTTGGATCTACCTCATGGATTTATTATGAATACCAAATGAATTAATTTATGCAAAGCACTTTGAAACATGTTTGGCATACAGTCAATGTGAAATGTTCAAAGAGCTGTTGTTAAAAAGTATTTAGTGGATATCTACACAAAATTGAAAAGAATTATCCAACTAAAAATTACTTAGTATAAAAATTGCTTTACTGATAATTGAAGTAAAATAATACAAATCTTAAAATGTATAACGAAGTTAGACTTCAGAATTCCACTTAGCAACCACATGAAAGGGTTCACAACGGTGATACACTAGTCCTATACTACATTCTCTTATTTTTAAACCACTGTACTTGTCAAAAAATATTGGGGCCCACTACGCAGTTCAACAGGGTCAACGTGCAAATGTAGCAGCCGTCTCAAGCACATCATTCAGGGACTGTGCATGGAGTAGCTCAGTGGTGGCGTGCCTGCTTAGCCGTGTGATGCCCTGGACACATGCACACCCCAAAACATAGGAATGTACTTTCTCTTCTGTCTTAAAAAGTAATTTTCAGTAAGATCAGGCAAGTATATTGCACTCAATAAATTACTTATTTTGACAGTGGTTTTTTGGCTGAAACCCAGGAATTTAAATTTCTTTGTTTACTTTAGGCATTTAAAATAATGTCTGCTATATTTCCTCCAGTCGTTCCACTGTTTTGTAGAGAATAAGTAACCCGGGCTATCAAGTTTTTAGAATTAAAGCTGCATGTTATACTGTTAAATACCTTTTCTACTTTGTCTTCCGAACACATCATTTCTATTTGCTTATGGCATTGTTGTTGATAGAATGACTTAAGTTCATTTTCTTTAAGTAACATTTCCAACTTCAGATATTCTTGCCTAATTTCTTCTCGATTCTGGAATAAGCAGTTAAGAATCTCTTGAAATCTACCAAAAATAAAATGCGTTACAGAAACTCATCAATTTTATGGTCAATGAAACAAAATTTACTTAAATAAATGAACGAATAAGGTTGGGAATGATGATGTATACCTATAATTACAGTTATTTGGGAGGTTGAGGCATGAGAATCACAAATTCTAGACTAGGTGAGGCAACTAAATAAGAACTATCTCAAAAAAAAAAAAAAAGAAAAAAAAAGAGAGTTAGAGTGATCAGTGGTACAGTGACTGTCTAGCGTGCATGATGCCCTGGTTTCAATCCCCAATACCATGGAAAAAAAGGAAAATAAAGAAATAAAAACCAATCATATATACCCACTTACGGAACTGCACTCCATGACTGACAGCAAGGCAGCTAGAATAACTCCTTCCTATTACAAAAATACTTAGAAAGGAGTATTCAGTTTATCTCTACTAAGTTAATTTTCATTTCTCTCTTCCAAAGAAAATCATGTTACCGGAAATATAGGCCCTATATTCCAGCCCTCTGAAATTAAGTTTACATTTCATCTGCGTGTTCATCTGCATACAATCCAACTGCTTAAGAAAAATAAGCTGTTTCCTGTCTACAGGCAAAGATGACGCCCCAGAGGAGCACTCTGCTGCTCCCAGGGCCTTGAGCAGCCGTGTTGGTTCACTGTGAAAAATCAGCAGCGAGAGAAAGCCAGAGAGCCCGGCTGTGGGTGCAGCTTCCAAAGGAGACACAGCGGTCCTGAACCGCCTGGCAGAGCCAGCTAACAGTGCCAGGACCCAAAGCCTCCACAGAGGAGAGAGCTGCTTCCTTAGAAGGGCAGTATCGTCTAGAGAATCCAAGTTGAGGAGTTTGATCCAGATCCCCAAATGCCCAAAGACTTGTGGCTGACTGACTGCTATGAAAAATCTTTAATCATCCTACAGTCCTGCACCTGCCAGGGTAAGCAAAACGGTGGTCACAGTGATATCTTAGAATGATAAAACAGTTATCTGTGCCGTCAGGTCACAGCATAGGCACTCACACACAGGCACCTATCTCAGAAAGCAAGCAACTGGGAAGCCTTTAAAATAAAATCAAGTACGTGCATTTAAAAATAAATGTTCTCTGGCCAGAAGTTTAGGTATATTTGTAAGGATCTGTGGTAAAAATACTGCAAATTTACGTCAGTAGTTCTTAATGAAACTCTGCTGGGAATGAATATAAGCCACAATACATTGACTTTACTGCAGTTTTGTCAAACTGATAAATATTTCATAGGAAATATGTACAGACATTGTGATTCCACTGTATCATATTACACCAAGGCTAATGCCAGTAAATGAATTGGTAAGTTATCTTTAGGTTATACTCAAAGATAAATTCTTGGTTTTTCTATAACTTTTTACTCAAGGACAAAGTTAAGTATTTGCCAATTTTGTAATTTTGTGGTCTAGACATTTTACTTGGTGGTGTTTACTAATTATGATGGAAGGAAAGGATTTAGTGTTGAAGGTTTCTAGAGAGCTCCTTTAAAAAAAATCATTAAAACACAAAGTGCCCTAAGGGACTGACTAAAAAGTATTTAAATGTGAAAAATGTCCAAATAAATGCTTACTTCATAGTTCAGGCCACCTCCCCACTGAAAAATTTGGCTTCACACGATCTTGCTGGCTTGAACCACCAGTGGTGCGTGCATGACGGTCCCACCGGGCGGCTTTGTGCCACTGATGGTACAAACGGATCTAAATACTTTATCAGTTGCTTTATTAATAAAATCAAATCAGAGCCACCCAGCAATGAGACACATGAATTATAGCCCCATCGTGAAAGTGTTTAAAGCTGTCAAATCCAGAAACATTTACTGATTTGTAAGATTTTAACTGATAAGGCAGACTTGATTTAGTAGTATGGGAGTGGGGAAATTCTATGAAGCAATTACTTCAATTTTGAGAAACTGGTGATCTCTTTTTCAAGAAATTTTCATTAACAAAGAAAGATACTGTTTGAATGATGACAACAGTTACTTTTCACTGAGGAAACAACAGCAAACTAACAGCATCATAGTTGGACACTTTCATTAACGTGACTAAATGAGTATCAAATTTGTTATTTTTTAAAGACTAAAACTGGAAGGAAATAAAAAGACCTTAAAACTAATAAAACATGACAATTTATCTTGAAATTGGTTCTTCCGAGAAGTAACAGAAATAATTCAAACACACTACAAAATCTGTAAGATAAACAGAGCTCTTCACTTTAAGAATACATAGATCAATCTGTATGAAAAACTGTTGTCGATGATAGAAGGAACTGTCGTAATGACTTCTCATGGTGTTTGCAAAGTAACAGGCTGAAGACACAGGATCAAGACGTGACAGACACGACACTTCCTGCTTGTGTCGGCAGTGAGGACCCAGCATCCCACTTTGTACTACTTCTAAGAAGTGCTGTATTGACCAGCCTAAATTACTATGCACCTAAAAGTCATCGATATCTACACTGCCGTGATAAAAATGATCTAGCGGTAGTTTAGGAAGAAAAAGAAAGTAGTTGACAATAATCATAAGAACTTTTCCTCCAAGCCATTTGAACACTTGTCTGCACTACAACACTGGGCCAAGAAATGTTACTGCTCAGTGGTTCCAGGAGGACAACGGGTCAGTCTGAAAATAACGGCCCACTCAGACATTTTCCCTCGCACAATTAATGGTTTAAATTTAATAAGTGGGTTAGTAGCGCTACATAGAATCAATAACATATAGGCGAGCAGATCTGTATTCCAACTATGCAAATGATCATGCCAGAGAAGGAAAACAGGAGCACAGCCAAAGATAAGCTGGCTTCACAGCTGATGTAACTGGCTTCGTCTCCCAGTCGCATACCTAAGTCCTGGTTTTCCTCACTCTGTAAAAACAAATCAATGCGCACTACAGAGAGCAATCGGCGACTTCCTAAATTCAACTGAGTTTGTTTACAATACACACAGCCTGTGACACATGATGGTGATTAACACAGAATATCTGCTAAATTTTAAAACAGTAAATTCCTCAAAATGAGACCTTAATGTTATTTTTACCTTTCGATTTCTTTCTCCTCAGAGTTTGAAACCATTAACTTTGCTTTGTCATTTTTATCAGTGTAGGCTTTCTGTTCTTCATAGGCTTTTAGTTTTTCCTTTAACATTAAGATCTAGGAGAGTGAAAACAAGAGTCAAAACACAAAAGGAGTTAACTGACCCCACTCTATATGGCTAAGGCAAACTTTCAGCCACGCAAAGCCATTGAATAAGCCAGACTGCCACTGTCATAAGGAGTGCAGTCATGTCTTGGACAATTAGAATTAGAGAACCCTGTAAGAAGGAACTGAGTGTGATCAGCGTAGCAATGAAAACAGGAGACATACCTCCGCCTTCTGCTCGTTACAGATCTTTACATACTGAGATATGTGATTGTTCAGATTAAGAACGTTGCTCTTCAGCTGCCAAAAGATAGAAATTATGACTGTGCATCAAGGGATAATAATTGCATAGTTACACACAAATTGGCGTTACATTTCATTCATTGATTTCCATCAATTCTGATTTTGGTAGTTTTGATCATGTGATAATTACGATTGATTATGCTCATGATTAAGACCTATGATGAGAGGACATGTTGAGCATATTAATAGCAAATATGAAGTTATAGATACTACTTTACTGAGAAAAGATACTTTTAAGCATTCATTCACAACATAATGAGTTGTCTATTTTCTTTGACTTTTAGAAATTCAAAGATAATTTCATGTTCTATCCATTAATGTGTTCAACTAACCTTTTACTAAATTCATATAACGTTTCATCCTTTTAAAAGTATAGACCCCTGGCATATATGAAATAGTGGAAAGAACATTAAACACTTAAGTCCAGAGGTGGAGTCCAACTCCCAAGGGTCTCCTCACACCGTGACTTAGAACTCAGTACTTCGAGCTCTGAGCTCTGCACAAGTGTACAGTGGAGCTAAAAGGGCCTGATACAGTGGGCTAGAGCAAATAACACACAAGTGTGTGAAAGAGCTGCACACACTCAGGCCGTGAGGGCGTGACCTCACACAGGTAACATCTGAACACTTCTCTGAGGACGGACAGACTCCTCTGCAGACACGTGAAGGGAGCAGCGGCGGAGAGTGGGAGAAGCGTCACTACATCACTCTTCCAACCTGAGATGCTATCATTTTAAACACACATCAGGTTTTGAGATTTTAAAAAAATAGCCCAAACCTTTGGCAAAAATACTAACCACATGTTATTTTATTTCTTCAGCTACATAGATGCAGCAATATCATGAATGTGGAAATAAATTATTTAGAAAAGATTGTTTGCTTTAAGAACAGGAGGCAGATAGGGCTATTTTCCACATGAAATGAGAGGCCTGGAGATGAACGTGCTCCAGGACTCCAGCTAGAAAATGCTGGTGCTTAGCTAACGCACAGCGGCATCCTTAGGGACAAGTGAGTGGGCCACACTCCAGGCTGTGACCCCAAACCGGGGGCCACGATGTGAAGAAGACTGGGGAGAAACACATTAAAGCACCCTCGCAGCCCGAAGACTGAATACTATTATCCATTATATGCATAAACAACAGGCTTAAAGGTTTGACTAAATTAGTGTTCAGTGAACAGCTAAGTAGACATTTCTAACCCTCAGTTTCCTGAGTCCTTAATAGAAACGCAAACCCATTTAACACTTTCATTAGAATTATATACATACTGTAAAATGTACTCAGAACTCTTGCAACAAAGACAACGTAAACACACTTACAGAAGATTTAATGTCCTTCGCACGGTGAGCGTACTTCAGAGTGTTGTATGTGTCATCGTAGAATAAAGAGGAAGGGCTAACGGCAGCGATCATTATAGTCTGACAGTTTCCTCCGAGAGAATCCTTTAACAAGCGAGTGAGCTTACTATTTCTGTAAGGAACATGCTGATTCTTTTTCTGAAAGAACAAAAAAAGAATTCTTATGCCATTTTCCACATTTAAATGCAAACCTGCTACTACTGCACTATAACAATTTAAGCACTGCCTAACTTTGCCCAGACTAACGATATAATTGGTGACTGAAATGATAATATATGTTATAGGACTACTTAGTAAATATATAAAACAAAAATCCTATTTAAAGATGATATCTACATGTAAGTATGAACCTTAGTATTAAGAAAACAATGTATCGGTAGTGCCTCATTGCTAGCTGTGAATAATGTACCACATTATTGTTGTACCATAGCCCGAAAAATTATCAGTACATAAAATACAATCTAGAAAAGAATTTTGTTTGCTAAAATGTTTTCTTCATGGCAATTCAGTTATTATTCTTGCTTTATAATAGTTAATAAACTGTCACTTTAAAATCAAAAAAGTGGTAAGAATGTATCATACAATATTTTTTGGTACCATGTAATATGCATTACAAATCTGATCATCATTAATGTTCCTTTAGTTAATTTTAAGTATGAAACTGGAAATTAAAAAAATACAGTATCTTGCCAAAATACAAATGCAAAGAAAAATAAAACAACCCCATACAGTTTTCTGATAGTTCAGATTCTCTGAACTGTGATCTGGATCTAAAAACTATCAATATACTCTTGAAATACAATCAGCAATAAACCTTCCAAACAAAATTATATGAAATAACATCTTTCTAGAAATGTTTTAATATTTCAAAATATTTAGCAAATAAAGAAAGAGTGTGTACCTTTCTATCTGCTAAAGCGTTGATGACGTTTCCGAGTGCTAAGAGGGACCTGTTAATGTTCGTGCCCTCCACAAACCGCGTCCCCATGGCACTGGTGGAACTGGCCCGCTCGGACCCTGCCAGGTCGATGAGCGACATCTTGGCAATGCGGACATTCTGGTTGATGCTTGCTGTTTTGTCTTGCTGACGCAAATAAATCTTATATTTTAGAAGAACAAGGAAAAGGTGTAAGGGTAAAAGTGAACAAAATTAAAAGGCAAACATGTTTTCCTTTCAAAGCACCATGAAACCAAGTAATGTTTCTGTCATCCCAAACATACTCTGAACAAGCTACAATCTGATTGAATTTAAGCCTGGTAGAAATAATTACTAACGTTGAGAAAAATACAAAAAAGTGCAAAGACTACGGCCAGGAGTTTGGCTCAGTGGCTTAAGTGCCTGCCTGGCAGGCGTGAGGTTGTGAGTTTGATCCCTGGTACCGGAAAAAAGAAAAAAAAAAAAAAAAAGTGCAAGGACTTTTCCTATGTACAAGGCATTAAAAAAACACTTGGAACTGTCTTTATTTAAGTTGACACTGAGGATTGAACCACCCAAGTGCCCGACTCACGTTCTAAACCCCACGTGTTAAAGTCTTGCTCTGCATCTTGGTTCTACCAAGAAGAGGCACAGACTTGCAGTTCCAGCTACTCAGGCAGCTGATGATGGAAGACGATTTGAGCCCTGAAAGATTGAGATCAGCCTGGGTGACACAGCAGAGAGCACATCTCTAAAGAAAGAGGATGAATGGGAGGCCTTCTGGTCACTGGGAATTATAAGGCCTTAGACCCTATTCCTTTTTATTTTTCTGTCCTGGAAACAGGTGAACAGTTTTGTCCTTCCAAGTGCTCCTGGCCATGACATTTGCCTCATCACAGGCCTGAAAGCACCTGCATCAAGGTACCATGGGCTGAAACCTCCAAAACCATGAGTCAAAAATCAACCTTTTCACTTACAAGTTAATCATCTCAAGTCATTTGTTATAGCAGCAAAAGGCTGACTAACACAGCATAACAGGGAAAATAACCCTTGATCTAGTAAAAGACAAAACATGAAATCGTCACAGTTGATGGTAGAGACAACTAGGTCCTGTAAAAATAACATTGCTAAGAGAAAACAAAGGCAATGGTCAGAATACTTTGCATGGCTCTATGACTGCCCAAAAGGAAAGATGATTTTGAATGCTGATCTAAACTGAAGAGTAAACTTATTCTAATCTCCAAAACTGTTCTATGTCCCCACAATTAGGAGAATGTTATACATAAAAAAAAAGTAGCATATGTATCATTTGAAAAGGTATAATTTTTTCAGCTATTTTAAATTGTTTTGGAACAATTTATCTTAAAATACATGGTAAGAAATGAAGGTAAACTACTATTATAAAATTCTCTTATCAATTTTTCTTATAAAGTTAGGTCTAAGACTGTAGGGATATTTTAGTGTCACAGATAACATTTCCCTCAAAAATACTGATGAGTGAAAAGTCAGTGATAGGAGAGGACGATGAAATCTCGCTGACTGGGTAGGATGTGAACGGCTTAATGCCTTAGAAATGAGTCTTTCCAAAGGGGAAAATCTCTTTCTTCTATGATCAATTCCATACAGGACAGCCCAGGATAAATGTTCATACAATCATTTGGATATGAACAGACTAGAAACCATAAACAAGAAGAGATACTAACTGATGCTTTAGCTCTTTTGGGACTTCTATTCCTAAAACACATGTGTCAGTTGAATTATTAAAGAATGCAGCTACTTAATGGTCTTCATGGTAAAACCTTCTAAAAAGAAAATTAGTACCTTTCCAATTAATTGGTTCTATGAATCTAGGTCTATAGCAAGAAGTTTTACTCTGAATGTGTCTACAGAAAAAATTATTTTCTCCAACTTAAACAAATTCCACTACTACCATTTTACCATCCCATATCTACAAATTCTATATTTTTTGAAATCTTATATGTCATAAAGGTAAAAATTCATATTTTTAATTTATATCATCTTAATTCTAACTTATGATAAAATAGACTCAAAAGCTTCAAAGGAGAAGAAAAACTGAGAGGTGGTGATGCCTACAAAAAAGAGATTTTCTTCTCATGTATAATAACAATTATCACCCATGAATTCTGCTTTGCTTGTTCTGAACTCCATTTTCGGGATGACAGCCTACTGGCCTGTTACCTGGAAAACAGCATGAGAACGAGAGGAGGCAGCATTGGCATCGGTGGGGTGTTGTGTCCGGTTTTTGTTCCCATTATCCAGTAACTGTAAAATTTCTTCAGAGGATTTGGGCTACAGAAATTTAGATAGGAAAAGAAATTACTGAGTAAACTTTCCTTTCCCTCTCTTCTTCCTTTTTTTCCTTTGTTACACTGGGGATTAGAGCCAGAGTTGCACATGTGGTGCACAAGTGCCCCACCACTGAGCTAAAAATGTAAATGCATTTAACGTATTAAATGTTCAAGCACATTTTCAGGAAGAAAACGTTCACTTAGTAAAGCAAACAAAACAAGTCTATGACATACCTCAGTCATTCAGTTCTATAATTTATTAGTTTGCTTCTCTCTGAAACAGGATAGAAAACAAGTAATGGCTAAATAGCCACACTTGCTATTCTAACAGGAGAAAAAGACATTTATAAACATACCTGGTGCAAAGATAGACCCTGAACAACCACTCCTTTCTGTGTATCCTCACGGACAGCAAGTGGTCCTGAATCTACCAAGAGGTCACGAATCTGTTCATTATATACCTTTAAAAAAAAAAAAAATAAACCAAAACGCTGTTTTAGTTTTGATGTCAAAATAACAGTGCCAAGTAGATCATACATCTACTGCTCACTTACGGTCGTTAGAAGTTTACTTTCAAGATAAGTGGCAGCTCATTTTCATTCTTCTCACCCTTTTTGTATAATACGATTATAAATTTCTAAAAAGTGATCACGTAGGCTTAAAATGCAAACTTAAAGTTTGAGTCATTATACTCTCACTCCATAATTTCTGACTAAAACTACAGTAAAACAAAAGAAGGCTAAGTTGCTTTCCCTTACTTCTTGGCAATACGTAAACTTTATAGAGAAGCGGTGTTGACAGAAACTCCACACTCAGTGGCAGATGGTATTTACCCCACTACTCCTCAACTACATCAAGACCAACACACAGTTGTTCGGGAGGAAGCCTTTCCCCAGGGGAGTGATGAAGGAACTAAGTCCCCAGCCTAAGTCATCTGCCCTTGGGCCTGAAAGTAACAGATACCCCCAGTCTAACGCATGACATTGAAAATGCTTCTGCATTTCCTATCTTTGGTAACATATAAAAAGCAACTTCTATAAGTAACATATAGCAATAGCATTATCCACTTGATTTCATAATTTATTAAAGGTATACAGTTTTTTTGTTTGTTTGTTTGTTTTTTTTGCAGCACCAAGGATTGAACTCACAACCTCACGCCTGTCAGACAGCACTTAAGTCACTGAGCCAAACTCCCAGCCCTAGTTTTTTGAGGTAGGGTCACACTATGTAGCTCAGGCCGGCCTTGCACTTGCGTTGTAGCCCAAGCCGGCCTCGAACTCACAATGCCCCTCCTACCTCAGCCTCCCAAATGCTGGGATTAAAGGCGTAAAGGTATACAGTTTAATATTCACCAACCAAATGATCATGACAACTTCTACTGATTTAAGAAAAAAATGTACCAAAGAAAGTCTTTTATAGTATTTTCTTCTGTGTTCTAATACAAAGCCCACAGTGTACTTCTTTGCTGGTACGATCATTTTCTGTGTCATTCTCCACGATGAATGATAACATTTACTAAAATGTGATAAGCTCCAAGTAGAAAGATGATAGTATGATGAGCTAATGGTTTAGCTGTTTTGCAGCTGAGCAACAGTCACTTTTCTACTGCTTCTCCTTTTCTACGTCAGTCACGCTGAAGAGAAAGATCACTGTCAAGCTGACCTACGAGACAGGCTTCCCTGGGAGCTCTTCAGGAATGCAGATGCTCTGCCGACACCCGAGTTACTAAATTCCAATATCTGGGGTGAGGCACAGCCATATGGACTTTTAAGTGTTCAACAGGTAGTTCTGGGGCGCTGTCTGTGGAAAGCCTAAATAGCCACTGCCTCGCATTAAAGATAGGTCATTAACAGAATACTTTTAAGAATTATGAAAATAACCAAGTTTCAAAAACTACCCTAGTTTAAAAAAAAATGTATGAAAAAAAAGCTAATGCTTCCTCCTTTTTTCCTAGTTCAGGATAATTCTTTTTAATAGTTAAAAAATGCATTTTATTCTTTGTCTCCAAGCTCTGTATACTGATGGGGAAACTTAGCAATGTATATTATTTTAACCCACCACTGGAAGAAATTTCCCCAGTACAGACCAAACTGTGAGACATTTTCTGACAGCAGAAATACCTATTAACATGGCCAGAAATGTGCACAGGTTTCTAAGATGCTACAGGAATACAAAGTTAGAATGTCTGCTTTTAGGTGTCGTTTCTTGAATACTAACTGTTATTAAGTGGTGGTGGGGGCCTGAAGAAATAGTGAGGCATGTCTAAAGAGCACAACAGGTACCATGAAGGAGCCCCAATTAGCTACATCTTGCACAATTTGAGCACATGCATACAAAAAATGATCATAGACAGGGATTCTAATCTACTGAAAAAAAAAAAAAAAAGAACCTTTGAGTCCATGCTGATGTTACAAAGCAAAAGAAAAGCTCTTCCTTACAATAAAAGGTCAATGAATAAATGGAAAAAAATGGTGGAATTTAAAAGTCACCATCATAATGATAATCAGTGCAGGCATGAAGCATTAGCTGATGTTAATGGTAATAAATGTAAGCTTGAGGAATAAGAGAATATTTACATGGCTCCCCATAGGGTACTTATTGATTATACAAGATAAAGTAGTACTCTTGAGTTGAAAAAACTTGCAGATATCCCCAAACTAAAATTAATAAAGCTAAAATTGCCAGTAATGGGAGCAATGAACCACATAAACATCTTGATAAAAAGCAATGAGAACTTCTGTGATGGTTCTGCTGTTGCAAAATCTGAATCTAACTGTGACAAACCCAAACCGAAAATTCTATGACAGCAACACAAAACTCAAAGGGTCACACAGAAAAAACACTGCACATTAAAGGGGTCTAAAGAGATACCATAAATGAATTCAATTCTTGATCTTAGTTTTATATCATATAAGGTATTAATAGGATAGTCAACAAAATCTCATAAAGGTCAACAGATTAGATAATGCTGCTAATTTCTGGATTTTGATAACTATTCAATGGTTATTTAAGAATATTTCCTGTTTTTATAAGCTCACAACTTAAAACAGTTTTAAAACAATAAATGCACACAGAAACAAAGCAAATGTAGGGAAAGGTTAACATGGGGATGTTGGTCAAGTGTATCTGAAAGTTCTTCATACTATTTTGCAATTTCCCATAAGTCTGAGATCATGCCCTCCCACAAGAAAACAGAGCAAGATGTATTTAAAAACATTCCGAGCCGGGCGTGGTGGCGCACGCCTTTAATCCCAGCACTCGGGAGGCTGAGGTAGGCGGAGCGTTGTGAGTTCGAGGCCGGCCTGGGCTACTACGGGAGCGCAAGGCCGGCCTGAGCTACATAGTGCGACCCTGCCTCAAAAAACCAGGGCCGGGAGTTTGGTTCAGTGCCTTAAGCGCCTGCCCTGGCAGGCGCGAGGTTGTGAGTTCAATCCCCGGTGCCGCAAAAAAACAAAAAAAACAAAACAAAACAAAAAAAACATTCCAAATAAGAATCTGAATAATTTTATACATTTCTGAGGAAGCTCTTACACAATAAAACATATTAAAACTTGGGTTTATGGGAGTAACTTGTTCTGTTCCTATCTGAAGCACTTGTGTATAAGAGCAGTCAGGGAGGCAGAGAGAGAAGAACCAGTTGTGATCATGTCATGTTCAGCATGAAGTAATACTTGTACTACAAAACATCATTCATCTATCAAATTAATTATTTCTTAGAAAAGTTTGTCATGCAGAACCCTCATGGACCGAGTCACTCGCAGTCCAAGGTTTGCCTGTAATGAGAAGGGGCCATGTGAACTTGCAAATTTCTCAAAAACAGAGATTAATCTAAAGAACATTACCACCTTACCTCCAGGTAAGAAACTGCAGTGCTACATATTTTCTCTTCTTTAATCTCATCCATGCACTTGTAGAGGTCTACCATTGTTAGGTACATCACTCCAGGTTCGGCGGCCGATCCGAGCATCGTGTGGGTTTTCCCAGCTCCCGTGGCGCCATATGCAAGTACTGAATTTTTATGAAGACATCAAAGCTGTTTATGATGACACCTACGATTACCATATCCACTGTCCAGTGGACACTTCTACCTGGGTATCCTGAACAGCAACTTTAAACCCAATCAGTACCACCCATTCATACTCAGCACTAAAGTCATTTTCTGCACCTTTCCTGATCATCATGGGTGGTCGGGTCTACTTCTTAATTTAACCCACAGTATAGGAGACAACCTATGCCCCTCCCTCCTCGCCTGTATCACAGTCCTTCCAACTGTGAGATCCACCAGGACAGAAGCCCTCAGTGCCCCGGGAAGCTGACACAAACCAGGTATACAAGTTTGTCGAATGAACACATTCCAGATAGAGGTTGTTTATAAAATTTTTTAAAATTTTCATTGTAGACAAATTATTTTGTTTCCAATGTTGTCTCCTGTACAACGTAAGAACTGTACTTTCTTCAAATGCATAAAATGATCTACTCTTTGATTTACAAGTAGCAAACACCCAGTGCAATAACCAGTTAAGTCATTAAATTCTCATATATTATTATTATAATGTAATAAACATGTATATGTTTTACTTTGTTCTAGTTTACATAAGCTGACAGCTGGATATTTTGGAGTCAAGAAAAAAGAAAAGATTTAAAAATTTCTAGAGACAATATGAAATTTTATGAAGGAAAAGAACATATGCTTCAAATGAGAATTATACCAGTTCCAATCAATAAGTCACATTCTATTTTTAAATGATCAAGAGGGTAAGACTGTGATAAAAATAAAATGTCAGCTGGGCATGGTGGTGCACACCAGTAATTCCAGCACTCGGGAGGCAGAGGCAGGAAGATTGCTGTGAGTCTGAGGCCAGTCTAGGCTACACAGTGAGTTCAAAGGCAGTCTGAACTACATAGGGAGACCCTGTCTCAAGCAAACAAACAACAAAAATAAAATAAATGAAAAAGAGATGGAATATGGTATAGTTGTGGAATGTCCTGTGGGAAATACCATAAAAACTGATAATTACAAAAGTATGATATTAATGATGGTGTTCAATCATTGACTTGTACTTGTAATCATTGAATTAACTGGCCATTTGGCATGTATCGTTTTCTGACAAATCAATACGGCATTCTGGAAAGCAGATTATAGCTTCTCCAAAGCATTAGAGATGTTTCTTGGGTTGAATATATGCTAAAATAATACCACATATTCAATTATAATGGAGTTTCAACAGATTTAACTCAAAGTACCTTAGAAAAATGGTGCAGCAAAAACAAACAAACAAACAAACAAAAAACTGCCAAGCATTCAGAAATGCCTGACTATTCACCAGGGATAGATAATTAGTTAAGCAGCAAGAATATTTATGAATATAAGTGATAAGAAATCTGACATCAGCTGGGCGTGGTAGCACACGCTTTTAATCCCAGCACTCAGGAGGCTGAGGCAGGAGGATTGTTGTGAGTTCCAGACCAACCTGGGCCACAAAGTGAGTTCAAGGCCAGCCTGGACTGCATAGTGAGACCCTGTATCAAAAAATAGGGCTGGGGATTTAGCTCAGTGGTGTGAGCACCTGCCTGGCAGGTGCAAGGGTTTGAGTTTGATCCCAGGTACCAAAAAAAACACACAAAAAAACAAAAAAGAAAGAAAGAAAGAAAGAAGTCTAACATCAACTGCAAGAAGCACGTGGGTGAAGGACACAGGGAAGCGACAGGGCCGTCCTCGAGGCCGCAGCAAGGCCTGGGGAGGGTGAGGTTTCTAAATCAGTCTACCCTTAAATGCAGTCTATGTAATTTCTTAGAGCTTTTTAGCATACGGGTACCTTAAACTTTGACTATATTTAGAAAAAAGGACCAAACACATGTCCCTTCTGTGTAAAAATGAAATAAAATAGAGAAATTAAATAAACTGAAAAAATTACCTGTGCAATTATATCCATTCAAAAAACTACGAAGAATTGGCTTGGTAGTGTGTTCAAAAACTTCCAATTGAGTTGAAGTTTCATCAAAAACAGTATCAAATACAAATTTAAGATCTTTATTTTGTCTTCTTGAAATATCAAAATTTGTAGTTTTCTTTTTAGGGAAAAAACTGACTTCTTCTTGTTTGGGGTCAAAAACTAATATATGTTTATCCACAACGTGAACCACTTTCTGGAATCCTGCTGCCTTTTCTCTTGTGTTTTGAGGGCGCACACGAACAACTACTTTCATGTGGTGACACAGATCTTCCTCAGGGACAGACATTATTGATTATCCT
This sequence comes from Dasyprocta punctata, assembly GCA_004363535.1. NCBI lineage: Eukaryota > Metazoa > Chordata > Mammalia > Rodentia > Dasyproctidae > Dasyprocta > Dasyprocta punctata. The sequence goes on from RJWM01009141.1 coordinate 58,388, forward strand.
GATTCCTGTTTATAAGAATGTCTATTATTTCTGAAATCAAAGAGAAAAATAAAGTTTTAACATTAGTCCTACCTCTGCCATGTGGTAGTCATTCAAATAAAAAAAGGTGCTAATTCTGTTCCACTCACCTGGGAAATATTACTGGGGGAAAAACAGAATCACTTAAATCACCTAAAGGAAAAGAATTAAATGGTGCTTGTGTGCGCCGGCGCACACACACACACACACATACACGATGGTGATACTGTCACTTGTGGCCAGACCCTGGGCTCCAGTGTAGACTCCAGCACTGCCCCTGAATTACCCATGACCTTGCGCCCCGGAGCCCGGCTTTGATGCTCTGTGGCTGCAGCACTGTCTCACCGGGCTGGGGAACCGACAGGAAAGGCGCTCTGGGCGCCCTGTCGGGGCGAGGGCCGCAGAGCTTTAGCGCAGCTACTATTTTTAGTAAAAGCCTCTTGGCAGTGGAAAGTGATACATCCAGGCTGGTCTCTGACTGCGCCTCAGAGACACACAGGGTTAAAAATAGTTCCAAGGATGTATCAAATAGCTAGCTCAGGTCGGAGGTGACAGAAACGGCAGGGATCCCTTGGCGTATCCAGAAATCCTGGTCTCAGAATAGAGGCGGTGGCTCCTATTTCCTAATGATACGCCATTTGAAGGGACATCAGTAATGACAGGTTTAAAAATTATGATTTTTTAAATGACTGCCTCACATGAAAAGAAAAGTAAATTTACGAAGATCAGTGATTTAGGAATCTCAACAATCCAGAGCATAATCTAGAATCTATGAACTGGAAGAAGGTAAGGGAGTTAGTATGATCTGGGAATGCCTCTTCTGGGTCTAGAGCCAATGCAACTGAAACAGAGATGCTACAGACACACTGCCGTGTCCCCTGCGGCTCGATCAGGAAGGGCAGGCTACGGAGAGAACTGAAGCGCTCGCTGGTGGGTGGACCAGCAACCAAATGCACATCTGCACCATGGAGGAAGACAATATTCAGTCTTAAAGGCAACGCAATCCGGCCACTTGTTGATAATATGGAAGAATCTAGGAGACACTACGCTAAGTAGAATAGGCACAGAACAATATCACACGATCTCATTTTTGAGTAGAATTTGAACCGACCGAATAAGAATAAGAGAACAGAATGACAGTCTTCCTAGGTGAGGGAGTTGGGACGCGCAGGGAAAGGGAAAATTCGGATCAAAGGACACAAAATTGCTGTGACACTGCACGAAGACGCGCTGGCGACCAGTTACTGCACAGCATGCGTTCTGTATTTCATAGCTGCTAAGGCGACGTGTTGTAAATGTTTACACAGAGAAGTCCACGAGGTGATGTTTATGAGCCCAATGTGTTCATTCAGCAATATACGCAAGCGAAGCACCACCCTGTGCTTTGCAAATTAGTTCCATTATCATTCATCAATTAAGAAAATACCAGAAAACAGCATGCGAGTAGACTTGAAGCAGGGGACAGAAGTGGCCACGCGGACGCTGAGCGATGCACTTTCTAACAGAGGGAAGGGCCAGCGGGAAGAACACGGGAGTGAGCACAGCAGAGGCTAGGAAGACCCGGGGTGAAAACCAGGCCACTGCAGACCTTCCGCTCACGCTCTGAACAAGGCAAAGAACCACCAGGCGACTCAGCCCGGGAGTGACAATGTCGCTCGTCACTCTCCCTGCTGTCCAGGACTAGCCCTCTGAAAGACAGGCTGCCAGAAAAAGTGAATACACACTTCGGGAAAGAAAAATAATACGATGTCTTCTCAGGAGACAGAGCTACCCCCGTATGAGGGATCCTAGAGGAAGTCGTCTATCGCCGAAAACCCACCACCTCGCCAGCCCTGAGAGGGGAAACTGGAAACGCGCGCGCCTGCAGCCCTCTCAGCGGCCAGGGCCACCCGAGCAGCAGTTCGCCGTGCTAATACGTGGCTGGAAGCTGAAGGCCGCCGCTTCGAGCACCTCTTGTCACTGGAGAGGCCGAAGGGGACCTGTATTCACCTCTCGATGTCTCAATTAATTTAGTATTAAAAGATACTTACACAAGGTTTTCTCTCCCTGAAGTGTGTGTGCGTTTGTGGTGGACTGTGCAGTACAGAGGCAATGGTGCGGCACTGGCAGGCCCAGTCAGCTGGACTCTGGACCCACTCTGAAGGAGAAGCCAACAGACTTTTCTGATAGGTACATGCAGGTTAGGAAAGAGAAACAGGATTAAATCCTGCCAAACTTTTGCCCCCAGGGTAGGGAGAGAGGCGTGGCCATCAGTGAGCTAAACATACCTGGGCTAGAGCAGGGTACAGGCCCGGCTGGTGGGGACGGCAGGAGGGCGGTCTCCGAGTTTACAGAGACAGTCAGGTGGGAACAGCAAGACAGGCAAAAGCCACATGAAGACAGCAAAGGCTTTCCTTAGCATGTGAAGGGAGTTCTGAGTTTTAAAAGTTTTTAAAAGCTTAAAACCACCTCAAGAATTTTGGGAACCATTAAATCAAGGAGACAGCGATCAACTGTGTTAAATACATCTATGAAGTCAAGTAGTTCCTTGGCATTAACCACAGGATTTAGGAACAGAGGCCAACGTGAAGCCTTGGGGAAGGCACAGACAACACTGGATGCGTAACCTGGTCAGGAATCTGGGAAAACGTGGTGCAAATGGAAGGGAGCAGAGGAAGGTCTGGATGAGGGGAAGAGCAGCCAGTGGGTTAGGGTTGGCTGTGTTTTTTAAACGGGAGGAAGAGCCATCAACGTTAAAGCTAACCCATGTCACAAAACCGTATCTGTTTGAACTTCAAATAATCCCAAAGTAATCTAAAAATTTCAGATGCAGGACACAGCCCTGACTTCTTTGGACTCTGTCTTTAACCAGAAAAAGAATGCTGAAGAGGAAAAGTCCGTAATTTGGACTCTCAGTCAGGTCCCAGGCGAACTGCTACTCTGTTCTTCCTCATTCTTGACTTTTTGTCTAGTCAGCTTCCACAAAGCATCTATGCCTGCTTCTGGGACCTTGTGTGAATTACTTCACCTCCCTGGGTTGCAGGTTTCACAACGGTAGAAAAGAGATAATAAGCTGTGTATGAAAAAAAAAATAGTAAGTTGTGTATGGTGGTACACCCCTGTCATTCCAGACTCGGAGGCTGAGGCAGGAGGATCCTGAGTTCTAGAGCAGCTCAGGCTACATAAGGAGTTCAAAGTCAGCAGGACTACAAAGGGAGAGAGAAAATGAGAATACCTCATAGTATTGTTATGAAGCATAAAATAGATAACAATCACGAAGGCATCAAGCATTTGAGAAACATCTGTTCTCTATCTGCCTCCACCTCCTTCCTTCAAACAGTCCCATGTATACAGAATGTGTAGCATTTCTATTATAACCAAGTAGTCTCCCACTTTCTTTGTGATACCCAAACCAAATCCAGCCAAGTGTTTCTAAAACCTTTCTGAAATATTCAACAATGCCTTGACTTTAATAGATATAAGTTAACTGAAGCCAGATGGCCTAGGTTAAAATACCAGCTTTGAGCAGGGGGTGGTGGCACATGCCTGTCTGTAATTCCAGCACTCAGGAGGCTGAGGCACGAGGACCATTACAAGTTCCAGGCCACCTGGGATACATGGTAAGTTCAAGGCCACCCTGAACTACATAGCAAGACCCTGTCTCAACTGTCCACATATGTATCTTAGGTCTCAAAGCCGGACATGGTGACACAGACCAGTAATCCTGGCACTACGGAAGGCTTAGGCAAGACAATCTCAAATTCAAGCCCAGCCTGGGCAAGGACCATTTAGAGACTTCGCAAGACCCTGTCTCACACAACCTTACCTCTAGCCCTACTGCTGACTACCTGTGACAGTGGTGGGCAGGTTACTGAACGTCTTTGTGGCTCATTTTTCTCATCTGTAAAGCTGGACTGACGATGATGCTGTGAAGGGGACAATGCTGGATAAGTGCAGTCGAGTTTTCCAGAGGAAGTGATGAGCTGAGCACTGAATGGTGAAAAGTCATTAGGTGAAAGCATTTCAGGAAGGAAAACTGGTCAAGGATTCAGTAACCACTTACTGAATGCCATCGACTTCCATGGGCCGGAGATGGAAAGGGTCAGGAGTATGTGCAGACTCCTCCTCTAGATGGGACAGGAATCTAAGCTCTTCTAAGTGTCTCTGGTGGGACGGTGACTTCTCAGAGTCTGAGCCACGAGCATTTCAGGAGGTGAGTCTAAGAACCATGGCAGGAACACAAGTTAACTGGCTAAGCGGTCAACTGAATGCAACCTTTCGGTTTTTAACTGGTCAATTTTATATGAATGGGTATAGTTTTATTTAGAGTAACTAAAGAAAAGCTCAAGGGAATCAGTTTGTTCTGCGGCAACTGGAAAGAATGGAGAGGAAAGGAGAAGGTTGCGTTAAAAAGATAAAACTGGACATGGTGAGTTTTGAAGATCTTGAATCCAAGCCTTAAGAATTTAGACTTGAATTTGAAGTTAATTAGGAATCAGCAAAAGCACTTTAGATGCCAATAGGTGTTACTGAAGTAACATTTCAGGGAGAAATTTTGATGGTGACCTAAAGGAGCTATGTAAGTCTAATGTAACTTTGTTTCACAACTGGTTAGAGATCTGGAGAAAGTTATGGATCTTAATTTTTAAAGTTTTACATTCCCTACTTTTTAGGAACAAATGAGGGAAAAAATTCTCTCTCTTCCCCTTTTACTTTTCTATTAAGCCAGGGATTAAGCCCTGGACCGAGCTTGCATGTGCTGATACTCAAGAGTTCTACCATGGAGCGACATTCCCAGCCCCAATTTTCTTAATAAAGATGCCTAAAGTCAACAGAATCACAAGAATTAAAAATTAAAGCAGGATACTATGGTATGTCTATAATTCCAGCTACTTAGGAGGCTGAGGCCGGAGGATCACTTTAGCCCAGAAGTTGGAGACCAGCCTGGACATCACAGCCAGAACACTGTCTCAAAATAAAATAACTTTTTGAAAGTGAGTAAGTTATTTTTCTCTCGATGCTGAGACCAAACACCTGATATGCAATGCTAAAGAGGTAAAGGTTTATTGAACTCACAGTTTATAGAGGTTTCAGTCCACAATTGGCTGGCTTCAAGGCATGGGGGCACGTGGCGGAAGGACAGCCTCTCATGGCAGTGGATGACAGCAAAAGCAACAAGAGGGAGGAGAGAAACAAGCCTATTTCTGCCCGGTTTATCTTATCCAAACCGCTGGGATTAGGGCAGTGCAACCCAATCAGTGGACTGATCTAGCAATCACTGCACTATGAATCAATCTGTTGGTGCACACCTATAGCCCCAGCATTTGGAAGGCTAAGGCAGGAGGACTGTGTTGTGGGCTACAAAGTGAGTTCAAGGCCAGCCTGACCTGCATAGTGAAACAACAACAACAACAACAACAACAAATGCTACATACTCTAGATTCAGCTGCCTCTGAAAAGTCTACCTCCCGTGACCCTGTTAGGCTTTAGGGGGACATCCAGACACAAACCATAAAAGGAAAGTAAATCTTTGTTCAAATATATTGACATCTTTAGGGATCAATGAACTTGTGGCTATATTACAACATAATGCCTTCATTCTTTTGTAACATAGTTGACTAAAAGAAATGGACATACTATACAGATCATTCCGAATCAAGTGCCAGAGAACAAATTCCTTGATCAAGATTAAGAGAGCAGCAAAAGCATATCAAGTAGCAAAAGAGAAGACTAATATTGTTATCTGTACAACACTGTGATTTACAAATTCTTTAGCTCCAAAATTTCATAAATTTTGTGTATGATTAGAAAAATGGTACAAAGGCAGGGTATGGTGGCACATGTCTGTAATCCCAACATCTGGGAAGCTGAGACAGGAAGATTGCTGAGAGATGGAGGGCAGCCTGGGCTACACAGTGAGTTCAAGGAGAGCCTAAACTATATAGTGAGACAGTGTCTCAAAAACAAAAACAAAACAAAACTAGTACGAGAGAATGAAAGAAAAATCCAAGAAGCAACTTACACATTTGAAATACAGGCATTTAGAAAATCTTTTAAAGAAATTGTTTATTTGCTTACTAAAAAAAAAAAAAAAAAAAAAACCACTTAAAATATTTAATTGACAATGATGAATGCAGATATTCAAAGTGTAAGGTATGACAATTTGATCTATGTATACATTGTATAACAGCTACCACAATAAATTTATTTATTTTTTTTTTTGCGGCACCGGGGATTGAACTCACAACCTCGCGCCTGCCAGGGCAGGCGCTTAAGGCACTGAGCCAAACTCCCGGCCCTGGTTTTTTGAGGCAGGGTCGCACTATGTAGCTCAGGCCGGCCTTGCTCTCGAGTTGTAGCCCAAGCTGGCCTTGAACTCACAACGCTCCGCCTACCTCAGCCTCCCCAGTGCTGGGATTAAAGGCATGCGCCACCACGCCCGGCTTACCACAATAAATTAATGAAACCATCACCCGCACTACACATTGGTTTCTAGAGACTTGTTTATGTTATATGTTAAACTCTGTACATTTGGACTAACATTTCTACATTTTCCCTGTAATTCAGCCACAGTCTACTTTGGATAGAAGCTCATATACAAATGGTGAAACACACTTGTCACGGATCACATAGTAGCCATTCTTGGGAAACACATTATTAAGAACATCAGGATTAGGTCAAAATGATGATAATTATTGGTAATGAGCAAAGCATCCCATGTGAGTATATTCTATGTGCCGGGCATTGTGGTAAACATTTGCCATGCATCACCTCATTCAATCCTTCCCATTATCATGTAAGGTAGGTTCTAGTTTCTCTTTGTTTCAGAAACACAGGGACTTAACGTGAGGATAAATAATTTTTCCAAATGACACAGAAATGGGGAGCTGCACAGTGGATGTCAACCCAAACTCCAAGCTCTTCCCAGCTATGCTCTACTAGAATTAGACCGGAACACTTCCAAACAATGGTACGGATATTGAAGGATACAGCTACGAAATACTTCTGAAACACAAACTCCAACTTGAATTAGATTCCAATTCAGTACACATTTTAATGGCCTGTGACCCCTCCTCATTTACAGTCTCTGTAAGCCATGTTGTTATATACCTTCATTGACTCAAGGTACGTGCAGAGCTGGACAAGGTGTAAATAGCTGTTCGACAACGTAAGAGATTAACAATTGTTAAAGGCAGACAGCGCTGTTTCCCGAAACAGGCCTTATGAAAAATATAAACTTAATAACAAGTCTGGTCTTTGGACTTTGTCTTCCTCAGCACCAAAGTTACGATCACCTGCCAAATCCCGAGCGGGGCTGGCAGCGGTGCACACACGCCCACTGCTAAGACCCGAGGGTTGAACCCATTCTACCCCACTGGGTCATAGTTTATAATCTAATCTACATTTCGCACAACAAAACCAGTGCATTCTGGTCAAGTAAGCGCTTCTCTTGTAGCAAAGCACAGCTGTCACCTTTGGTTTCTTTGTAGCTAGGAGTCCAAAGCGCGCCTACAGGAAAGTTTTGCAGAGCTGAGAGCAGACGGCGGGCGGTCTGATGCTCGGCCTGGCGGGCACTGTCAAGTGCAGAGCCTGGCCCCGCAGGGTCTCTGAAGGACACGGGGCCTGCCTTGCAACCGGGACGCCCCGACCTGCGCGACAATTAACTGCGGCCCGGGCTGCCCGCGCCGCGCGCATTCACCACCAGCAGAGCCCAGCCAGACAGCAGCACGGTGGAGCCCGGGGCCCTGCACCTGCGCCCTGCCAAGGCGCTGCGCCCCGCAGTCGGGCACGGAACTCCCGCTGCAAGGTGCTGGACAGCCACGGTCCGGGCCCGGCGCCAAGATGCCCTTTAAAACTTCCGCCTTCCTCTCGGCGCTGCCGGCCGGGCACGCCACCGCCGCCGAGGCGGCAGTGCAGGGCCGCGATCGGCGTCCAGGAACCGCGCCGCCTCCTCAGCGACCCCAGCCTCGCCCCACCCCCAGCCCGGCCCCAACGCTCCCGCAGACCCGAGAAGCCGGACCTGCGCTGCCAGCAAAGCCGTCGGCCAAAGCGAGCGTCCCGCCCTCAGGCCTCCCTCCTGCAGAGCCTCTCACTCACCCGGGGCCCACAAGACCGCTCCGCGACCACCGCGCTCCAATGTCCGCCTCCCCGCGCGCGCCACACTCCACCCCAGATTCAAACCCAAGCCAGTTTGCTCGCCGCCGCGCCTCATTGGCTGTCGCTCCCATGACGTCACCACGTCGGACGTTGCCCCCTCCGCGCGTCGCCGTTAGGCGCCGGGAGGCTTAGTAGCGCTTTGGGTAGAAGCGGCTTGGTGGTCAGTCGCCGTGGCAACGCGAGTGGCCGTTTCCGGAGGCGGGGCCCGCGGTGGGCGTGGCTAGTCGCAAGTGCTGGCGCGAAGCAGCCACCTGGAGGGCTGTCCCCGCGAGACTGGGCTCGCATTTGCTAGGCCCGGGTTTAGCGCCTCGGCTCTCGGAGGGGCGAGCCGGTGGGGCGCGGTAGTGGGCTCTAGGCTTCATCGTCTGAATGGGGAGCATTCCCTGGCCTCCAACTCCTGCTATGGGAGCAGTGGGGCCTCTGCCTCACTTGCAGGACCTGGTCTTTGGCTCCAGGCCCCGTGACTTCCTTTCTCAAGACGACTGCGTCCACTCCCACTCGGGCTGAGTGTGCAACTGTCCCGTGTGCGTCTGCTTGTGTTGCAGTCTCCAGCGACGGCACTAGGAAACGCATTCACTCAAAGAGACTGACCTCGTTTGTTATTGGGTGAAGCAGTTTTTAAATCACAGATTGTTGGTATTGTTTCAGAATGTGCATTTTGACAAAGGAAGATGAATGCGTGGAGAAGAAAAAAAAATGACTTTGTTGTGTTAACTCATTTTCATTTGTAATCATATATATATATTTTTAATTTTACCGTGTTTTTTTCTTTTTGCTGTGAAGAGAGCCGAACTGCAAGGCCTCGTGTGTGCTAAGCAAACCTTCTCTGAGCTGCATCTCCTACTCCTCCAGATATTTTAAATAGTATTTGAATTGCACTATTATTCTTTATATTCCTGTATTATATTTATGCAGCAAATACTGATAGTAGGTTGTAGGTACACCATAATAAGCAGTAAAGTTAAAAACCCGTATAATCCTGGATCTTACAGTTTAGTAATTCAATATCACTGTATAAATAGGGTACACAGGACCAGAAAATGATGAATGAAAGAAGCATATATAAAATGTGTGTCATGTATACACACTGGATAGACCTCCAATAGAGCCACTTATTTACGACTGTATTATATGTATCTTTGCTAACTTGTGTGGTGGTGGATTTGATAATAAAGTTGAGAAGTCTTTTTATTTTACTACACCTGCCCCACTAAACAGTTTATCATTGATGTCTCAAGATTTTATTAACTACTTTACATATGTTAATATCTTGATTCTCAGAACTTCATGAGATGTATATGTTGTTACTTACATTTTGGGGATAGAAAACTGTGTTTGAGAAAATCCTTAAAGGAAAGTAGTTGTCTGGAATTGTACAAACAAGCCCCTTTAGAATTTAGCTGTCTGTCTCAGAAATACATTGTACAGCGAAATGATATCAACGTAGTTTGAAAGTATGCATAGCTTTCCATTTTCTTATAAAATCGAGCTGATCACTGAGGAGTAAGTAAACAGAAGCGTTTTAAATTTTCTTATTTTGACATCCGTGTTGTGTAGGCTTCATAGTCCTACAGTTATTTCCAAACCTAGCCCAAGTACTGGCTGTACCCTAAATTTCAATTTAGGGTTACACTTGTAAAGCAGTGTTCTGCTTAGAAGTCTGTATTCTTAATGAATGTATATTTTATTAAAGCAGAAAGATTTTTTTTTTTTTTTTTTTTTTTTTTTTTTTGCGGCACCGGGGATTGAACTCACAGCCTTGCGCCTGCCAGGGCAGGCACTTAAGCCACTGAGTAAAGCAGAAAGATTTTGACATTATAGTTAATGCCATTAAAGTGCCAGCTGACTTCTCTTGTTTGGCAAGACCTTAAGGAGGTATAGCACAGCATAAGACAATGGTGTATTTTGTAACGAAATGAAGTGGAAAAAGAATAAAAACTTGCCAAACTTTCAGTGCTAAGAAGAAAGGAATTCCCACTTTTGCTTACAAATTAGAGTACTGTATAACTGCCGTGGTGTTAGAATTCAAATTTTTAATGTGTTTCCATAGTATACCAAAGTACAGAAAATAATAGTTAATTTAAAATAGTCCGAAGCATATAAAAATAAAATAAAACAAAATAAAATAAAAAAGCGAATTTAACCATGAGAATGGTGAACATCTCCCCCCTCCGCCCCGCCCCAGTCCTCTACAAATCTCAATGTATTCATCGTAGGGACCTTTTGCGGCCTCGGAACCAAAGGCGAGCGGGCCTCAGTTGCGGGCGGACGTGGCCCGGTCTGTCCGTCCGTGCCGGGTTCCCCCATGTCTGGGACACACACGAGTGGGAAAGTTCAGGCTCGCCGGCATCACAGTGGTCGTCTCCGGCCCCAGTCCGAGGCCGCGGACTCTGCAGGTGAGGAGAAGGCAGCGGAGCCGCGGGTCCGCCCGGCGGAGGAACGGCCCCTCCTCCCGCTGCGCTCGCCGCTCCCCGGCTCTGAAGTTTGCTCTCGCGGGCGTCCGAAGCTGGGACCTGGCGGAGTCTCCCTTTCCCTCTCAGCCGTCGGGGGCTGGCCCCCAAGTGCAAACGGGACTTTTGCAAACAGGATTTCCCTGCAGGGGAGCGCTGCCCACCGTCGTCAGCGTCCGCGAAGACCCCGGCTTCGCGGGTGGCGCGCCCCGCGCCTCGGGGCCCCGAAGCGGCGAGCAGCGGCCGGTACCGGGGCTCAGCAGCGAACGCCCCACTTTGCTGGTGGATAAAAGTCGAGTGACTTTCCAGGCTCCACCCAAGCTGCCGCGGAGGCCTGCTGCCCAGACCCCTCGGTCCGGTGTCAGAGGAAACGCAAATAAGCCCCATGCATGAGAGCGGCTCCGAGAAGCCGGGGGACTCGGGGGAGGCCGGGCCTTGCCCTGCCCCACACTCGCCCAGCGCGGCGACCAGAGAAACCACCAAGGAGGAAGACGAGTCATTGGT
>RJWM01009142.1:0-16345 GCA_004363535.1 Dasyprocta punctata
TTTTTTTTCTTTTTGATTGCTGTGTAATATATTGTATGAACATATATTTTATTTGTCTATTCTTTGGTTGATGAATATTTGTGTTGTTTATATTTTAGACTATTATGATTAATTCTACCATGAACATTAGTGTAAATTTCATGTGGACATATGTTTTCATTTCTCTTAGGTAGACATTTATGAATGGAACTGCTAGATAACACTGGAATTCTAGTTTAATCTTGCAGGGAATGGCCAACTGTTTTCCAAAGCAGATGTATCACTATACAATCTTGTATACAGCTGTGGGCATTTTGGTGGTGCACACCTGTAATCTCAGCACTCTGAGAGACTGAGGAATCTCCAACTAAGCCAAGTTAGCATCTTAGTGAAGCCCTGTGTTTAAAAAAAGGCTGGTGATGTAGCCCAATACAAAGTCCATGGATTCAATCTCCCATACTATAAGAAAAGAGAGAAGAATAGATGACAATAGACAGATAGGTAGATTGTTAAAGTTAGTAGGTTCTGAGTGTCACAGCAGAGTACTTAAAGTCATAGCAGGATTTAAAGGTATGGTATTAAATGACTTAAGAAACACAATTTTGACTTTCTTAAAAACATACTGTACAGAATGATTCTGTTACTTTTTACTTCTGTCCCAGCCAGTCTTTCAGGGGACAAAGCTGCATTATGCCAACAAGCTTGTCCATTGCAGAGGTGAGATTCCTGGGCAAATAGACTTGCACTTAAAGTTGCCTTCACTGAAACGGGGTCTCAAGCCAGCAGCTTCCTCTGCCACCTCTCATGCTCCTTGTCAGGAGCTCTAAGGATGGTAATGGCCTGCCTTGGCTCAGTCACTTGTGCAGGCCTTCGGTATCGTTCTGTCCCTAGAATCAATCAATGTGTAGCACAATTCTGTGCTTATGGATTTTTTTCCCATAGTAAGTGGCTATAGTAGAGAATTATAGTGACAACATTGTGCAGGGGGCAGGCGGGAAAGCTAAAGAAACTATGCTAAGGATAGGGCATCTCTCTCAAAGTGATTAGAAAGGGAGGAAGAAGAAAAATCCATCTTCATGACTTTAAGATCTGAGACATAGTCATAGACTATAAACACTATACTCTGGGTTTAATTACATTGCCTTGCCTCCATAATTTAAAAAAGTGAAAAGATAGGAAAAAATATATCACCCTGAGTTTAAGTTCAGTCTTATTTAGAGTATATATCACACCTCTGAGAATATCAAATTAAAGAATTCCTTAATTATTGAAGAGGAGAGAAAGTGTTTTTTCTAATAGACCTGAATGTCTCCCTAAAATAGTATTGGAAATCCCTCCCGATCTGTTTCTTCTCATTAAAACGTAGGATTCAATGGGCTTCATTTTAGAAAATGAAAATGATAATTTTAAGACTTTCAGAATGTTAGAAGTATAGGTGAAGCAACTTGCTACCCAGAGAAATTTAGCGTGCTGGCCATAGTCTCCTGGTCAGAAACAACTATGGAACCGTGCCGTGAGCTTGGCTCTCAGACCTAGGCTCTTTCCTCTTCACACTTCCAGGTCTGCTGTCCATCTCTTCCTGACCCTGACTGTGTATGTCAAGAGCCTGCCAGCCAGAGTATGCAGGAGCCTCTGTCCCCCAGTGCACACACGGCGGGGCCCAGCGGTAACCATGTTGTACAGAGTGGTAGAATGGGAGTGTCAGGCTCTTCTATTGTACCCTCTATTTTGGAACCACTGCTGGCACAAGAAATGCCTTTGTACAGGATAATTAAATCATCATGGCTTAGGATGGTTAAAGCCCCATGCTGTGGCTTGAGTGTGGTGGGACCTCCATCACAGTCCCACTTTGTCTTTGCCTGGGAGATCTTATGCAGGGCCCAATCTGCGTAACTGTATTGGATGATCCTGTTACTCATGAAAGAAGCTTCCTTTCCTCATCTGTAAAGTGGGTACACATTAATAATAACGTGTCTCTAGCAAGAATTTATGATGATTAAATGAGACCTTGTTGATGAAAGTGCTTTGTGTATAAGAAAGAATCACTACAGGATAGTTAATATAAATGTTGTGCACATACAACACTTTACTTTTGCAGTTTTTAAATGTCTAAAATGGCAAATTCTTCTATTCTTACACCATCATATGGGCCTTTATGCCACTGAAATACGGCTGGTTCTCAGTATTGGAGTCTCAGTAGATATCTCAGTCAAAGACCAAAAGCTGAATGTGGTGGGACACAACTGCACCTCCAGCACTGTGGGAGGCTGAAGCAAAGTGATTCAAAGTGAGAGCTCAGTCCGAGCAATTTGGCAACTAAGGGAGATTCTATCTCAAAATAATAATAATAAAAAAATTCAAGAAAAAGATTTTAAAAAGGAAAGAAATTTATTAATGACCCGGTGCTTCTAAGGCCTATATGCATTTTAGAATAATCCAGGGATTTGAAAAATGCTCAGGCCTACTGACGTCACCCGCCTAAAATCCCAGCACACTGGGAGGCTGAGGTTGAAAGAGCATGGGTTCAAGCCCAGCCTAAGCAACTTAATGAGATTGTGTCTTAAAAAATATAAATGAGGCTTGGATCAGAGCCCAGTGTGAAGGACATGGGTTCAATCCCTATCGCAGAGAAGGTAGGGGAAAGTTCAGGCTCCATCCATGAAATTCTGATTAAATTTATTTGATGTTAGGGGAGAGGTAGTCATTGGCATATTTATAGCTGTTGGGTGTTACTAATGCACATCCACAACCAAGGAAAACTACTCTATTCACTGTACATTAGTCATTGTTATTCCTATCTTCTTCACAGCCCTTCCTTTCAAGAACAGGCAATGTTGTAATCAAGACCCAATCTCGGCTTTGTTCCTGATACTGCCTGAAGCCTATCACCACTCTGTCACTCTGAGGTTGAGTGCGATTAGATGATAAACCTAGACCCACAATTAAATATTGGACAAGAAGCCATTTCGAATTCTAGCCATCTGTATCTGAAGAGATAATTAAAGCGACTGCATTAGCTTTCTAGGGCTGCCCTAACAAAACATCACAGTTTGGGTTGCTTAAATTTATGTTCTAAAGTTCTGGAGACTAGAAGCCCAAGGCCAAGCTTCTGGCAGGTTAGTTTTCCCTTAGGCCTTTCTTTTTGGCTGTACATGGCCATGCTCTTTCTATGATTGCACATGCTCATCCCTCTGTGCTCCAACACCCCTGGTGTCTCCTTTTGCTTGCCCAAGTTTCTTCTTCCTATAAAGACATCAATCAGATTGAATTAGCCTATCTCACAGACTTATTATAACTTAGTTGCCTCTTTAAAACACTTTTCTTGAAATACAATTGCATTCTGAGATACCAGAACTTAGGGTTTCAACTTAGAATTTCGGGGGTTCATCTAATGCATAATAGTGACCCTATAATAATGAAGCTGAATGGTATCTCAGAGCAGGAGATTCCCATTTTGCCCTCTCCCACAGAGTTGGAGAATGGGGGACAGGTTAAAATAAATGTTTAGTTTTTTTAAATGACTTAGAAAAGAGAGTGGTAAGACTAGAATGGGTTATTTTTAAGTCTGAATTTACTATGTATTTTCTTCTACAAGGAGAATGAGAGAGTTGGTGTTATCTCAGTACAGTCTTGAGTTGCTTGGAAATGATGACTGAAGCATCATTTACTCAAAATGCTAATAAAAAAACAGGACATCAAAACCAGTCATTATCTCCATATGAAACTGATATTCGAACATATGATGGTGTTGTTATTACTCTTCCTTGACTGAGATATAGATGTGAGCAAAACAGTCAGCCACGCTATGGGTAAGGACAAGATAATTAGGATTTCAGTCTGTTACTGTTGGATAGTTAAACAGATTATCTTTGTACATGGGTTTTATTATCTCTCAGGTTCACATTATTTAAGGAGCCCCAAGGCAAAAGACAGTCACCTCCTCAGTCCGGTTCTCTCAGGTTGTAACTCGGCTTTTCAGTCCCTCAGTGTCTCAAAATATTTTCCTTTTATCCTATCCCTTAATCACATACTATTTTCTGCTTGTTTCATTTTAACTAATTGATGGAAGTTGGTTTCTTCCTATTAAATAAAATGTGGTCTCTACTCTTAAGGAAAGAAAATACACATGCAAATAATTGCACAACTTTTGATACCGATTAGGAAAATACAGACCAAAGGACTCTAAATTGAGGCACATAGTCTGGCAAGATAGTTGAGGTATTTTGGAGAAGGGGATTGTAGTGTACTACTGCATGGACACAAACTTATTGTGGTACAAAAACATGTGGAGATTTTTTTTTCACACGAGTTAGACACAAAGTTATTGTAATCAAGCATATGTTAATAAGAAGGCCCTGTGTGGTTTTGCCCTTGGTAAGCATATTTTAATTTTTATAATGCAGACTTTGGTCTTTCAGTTCAGGACACTCCATCTGCTAAGTGACAACAAAACATAGTTGAAAATGCAGTGTACCAGCAAGGATGCCATGGAGTAAGTCAGAGAGTCAAATCTGCTGGGACACAACATGTTTAGCTTACATGGCATTTGTAAAGTGTCAGTGCTTCATTTTGTTGGGCAGATTCAATAGTCATTAAGTCTCAGAATTTAAAATATGCTGGTTGGGAAGAAGGCTGTGCATGATGGAGCACCAACTTAGTAACTCCTCCCGAAGTACCAATTCAAATAACGAGTCTGAAAACTTTCACATGTACCCACTCATTAACAAATAAAAACAGAAGCCTTCCTCTAGTGTTTCTTAAATGTCATTTGGCCTAAGAATAACCTGGCACCTGTTCAAGTGCATAGACCTATTCCCCCTCGTATACATTGCTTCTAGGAGCTGGGTTCACGGAGTTGCATTTTTGCAGACACATGAAGTATCCAGAGTAAGAGTCTGTGGACCACATTTTCAGGAAGGCTGCCTTAAGATCCTCCTTGTGCCCCAGCTGTCCAAACACTGTATGAAGGACCGTGATTTATTCTATTCCCAAAGAAAGAGATCTGCAAGTAGCTCTCCTCCCACATCCAGTATGTCACCTCCTTCTGCCACAGTGCAGTAATATTTTCTTTATGTTCACACCCTGTTCTCAAAATCCTCACCCAAAATCATCAACACTGGAGGGCTTTCTGTAAGTTCTACCATCCAGCTCTGCCAGCCTCCATGAGGTGCATAGCAGAGGCACAGCTGGGACTCTGGAACCAGGTGCCTTTGGCCTCAGTCACTGTGTCACTGAGTGCCAGAAGTGCCAGCATGATGGCTGAAAGCTGAGTCTTAAAAACAGCTTCTTCTGTTTCTTTTTTTTTTTTTTAATTTGAATTTCTAGTAAATATTTAAAAACGGGAAGATGTTCCCATAAACATCCTGATCTCTGGCTATTATTAAAATGTCATAAGATCTGGCCAGCCTGGCCAGTTCCCCTAGGGCTGCCATCAGCTGGAGTTGTGGGGAGGCCCCCACCTCAGAGGTGCATGCATGGTGTATAATAAAGATAAGGAGCTCGCAGTCAGGGCCCTGATGTTCCAAGGCTTGCCACCTCATTTGTAATTTTGAGCATTTCTTCAAGAGGACCCCACAGTTGTGTTTGTTTTAGACTCACTGCTGTCACTCTGGGGCAGGTTATCATTCATCATCACACTTGCTGGTAGATTTTGTTAAACTAGAGAAATAGTATTTCTCTGACAATAGACAAATGGAGTGGGCTTCATAGTTCAGGAAGAGAGAAAAGAAAGGGAAGGGAGAGAGAGAGAGAGAGAGAGAGAGAGAGAGAGAGAGAGAGAGAGAGAGAACACCTGTCTCTTTGAGGATGTGCTCTGGCCCACAACCCTGGCATTTAGTTTATGATCCATAGCTGCATCTATGTCTCTTTCTACAATTTATGATTCCTTAAATTCCCTATAGGAGGAATAAACATTTTGTATGTGGTCACCAAGTTTTTTTTTTTTTCTCTGTTTCTTCAAAGACACATTTAAACCCCATTGATTTAATTGTTCTTTGATAGACTTGAATCCTTTGGCTCCTCAGAATCCCCATGTTAAAGGAAAAAGATGTAGTAATCTATCCATAGAAAGAGAATGTGCTACATACACATCTTGCTTTTTGGAATGGAAGGGCCTGGGGGAAAAGGACAAGATAGTTTCTTTGTTTTTTACTGCTAGTGTTTGCAGTCAAGGCTAAATGCTAACAAAATAAATGTTCGTTGACACTGATGATAGCACGTGTACAGAATAGAACGTATGTTTTCCAGGTACCTTCTAAAATATGTACTTTCTGTGTTGATCACTAGTTGGTACAAATCTTTTTATCCCACAGTATTAGAGCTCAGTGGAAATATAAATATTTTTGTTGTGATAACTCTGAAGATCATTAAGGATTTGGTGATGTTTTCTGTGAATATGTTTATTAATCAGCACAGTCATGTCTTTGTGACTCCCTGGGGGTGGAGGAAAAGTGGCACGTGTCACAGATCACCTGGCAGGGGTCCTCCCAAGCCATCTATTTGAAGCTCATTTTAACACCTCTGTTGCACAGACTATTAGTCTTCTCTTCTTAGACAAGGCCTTATTAAAAGGAAACATCTGTTTCAAGATGTATAAATCAGAGTAAATATAAAAAAAGAAAATTTTAAAACATGGGATTTTCTTTGTCTATTTTTTAATTTTTCCTGGCAGAAATGGACTAGGGATATGAAATAGGACTCTGAGTCTGATCCATTAGCTATTTTTCTTTTCTTTTCTTTTTTTAAAATGATGGGTTGAGAACCAGTGCCCACAAGGTCATTGTGGATATTGCTGAGTCATGATTGTTTAAGTGTGAGGGTGGAAATTTTTTTTAATGACGTGAGCCTAATTTTTTAGTAGTTTTCCATCTGACTTACATTTTGCCTTATATATAAATGTCAATCTCATATTTTTTCTTATCTAGCTTGGTGCCCTCGGTGATAGCAGGCCACTTTAGACTCATTGTTACAAAACTGAATTACGATAATGCAAGAAAATGTGTCTTCAGTTGTCTGAACTTATCTAACAAATATTCTGAAAAGGATATTATAGGCCAATTACACTTATGAACATATGTAAAAATCTTAAAGTATTAGAAAACCTAATACATTAATTTATAAACTGTATAAAAAGACCAACATGAGCAAGATGTATTTTCTCCATCAATGCAAGATTATTTAGATATTTGAGAATCAATAAAGAAAGATGTATGTTTATTTCAATAAACGCAGCAAAAGTACTTGATGAAATTAAACCGAGTTCATGATAAAGTCTTAGTGTTGTAGTCAAGGGTTGCAAGGGAATAGATTTAATACAGGACACACAATTTATAGGATTATTTTATAATATTCACTCAAAAAGTCAAATGCAGATGAGAGCAAGAAATCTGTCAACACACCGGAGGCCCTAAGAATCCAGCTGTGGGTTTAGATCCCATGGCAATGCCCTGCACGAGTCCAGCTGAAGGCCTAGAGCCCACAGCAATATGTCATGCAAGTCTGTATCAACGATCTGCACAGGGAAGGCCCAAAGGTCAGCGGTGGAAGCTAGAAAATCTGTACCCTGGGATGAAGGATCTGTGCCTGCAGGCTGAGGGATCTGCACTGAAGCCAGGAAGCGACACTCAAAGTAAGGACCATAGCTCCCGCTAAGAGAACCTCAGCCATCCTCAGTGACATTGAGGACCCGAGCTCCTCTGATGATGATAACAGCCTAGTTCATATCAGGAAAACCAGTGTGAAAAGCTTCTCCAAGAGAATCAACAGCACATCATCTTTGCCTCAAGTTTTCCTTTTGTGCTGTTGGCAACAATCCTCAGGTGGGCCTTCCACACCCAGAATCATGCTGACTCAATTCTGCTGGGTATTACAAACTATTTGTTAATCCACCACACTTAGTAAACTGGTAATTTTTAATTTCTTAAAAAATAGAATAAGTAAATACCGACAAAATAAAATCTAAGACAATAATGAAGCAATACTGAAAATCTCCTCCTGTGACCAGGAAAAAGAAACAAAGGCTTGCTATTACCAGTGTTCCCCGACATTTCACTGAAGGTCTTGGTCAGTGCCATAGATTAAGGGAAAGAAAGAAAACACTGGAAATGGAAAAGTGATCACTATTCACATACTGCATGTTTGCAAGGTGTGTGTTCATACTCATAAAAAATCCAAAAGACAAGATGATTTTGTAGACAGTATAAAAAAATCAGTGATACTTTTGTATAGTAACTCAAGTAGTGATGATTTCAACATACACTGGAATATAGCTTTGAAGAGATAAGCCAGAATGAAGTATGAAGAGATACAAACACAAAGAAGAAAGCAAAACACATAGGAAATATAATGAGAAGCTCTAAAACATGAGTAATTGTAGTCTTAAGATGTGTCAGAGGTAATGAATGAAGAGATAATGACTAAGAACATTTTTTATACTGGTGAAAAACATTGAGATGCATATTAAGAAGTTTCATAGTCTATAAACAGAATAAATAAAAAGAAATCCACACCTATGCATATCACAGTTGCTGAAAATAGATGACAAAGAGAAAATCTTAAAAGCAGCAGGAGGGTGGAATGAAGGAAGATGAAGTCATATCACTCTCAATTATAAAAATTGACAGCGAGCAGACCATATGACAGGTAATGAAAGCAAGAAGAAAATGGGAAAATTCAGGGTCCGCCAAAAAAATTACACATCACAAAAATAAAAACTTGTGTAAATATTTTAATACTAAATTTATTGAGACATCATGAGATTAATACAAGTTACCTGTGGCCTCTACAATTACAAGAGCTGCTCAACGTCATGGCCATTAGGTTCCAGACATTTATTAGAATGGCAAACTGCTGAAGAGCATATACTTTTTTTTTTTTTTGGTGGACTCTATATATATATCTAAAAGCTGAAAAAATAACTGGCAACCTAAAATTCTATTTTTATCCTCAAAAAATGCAGTTGAAATGAAGGCATTTTTGGAGGTCTGAAATAGAGGACTTATCAATAGCCTACCTATTTTTATGGAAATCCTGAAGTGTAGTTTTTGGCAGAATAAAAATGTTCTCAGATAGAAGGTGAGAGAAGCAGGGAGAAGGAAGAGCAATAGAAAGCAAAATTTAAAAATCTCTAAATGAATATTGACTATATAAGACAATAATAAAGGTGTATTATGGTCATAAGTCAAGAGTCAGGTAAATAGAGTTAAAGTATTCTAGATTAATTGTGTGTCCAATAGGAGGAGAAGAGTACTAAAAAGATAACATTCCAATAATTTAAGAATGGATGTTCTAATCTCTATTAAAAATAGAAAAGGGATTATAATTTTTTTTATTTTTTATTTTATTTTATTTTATGGGGATTATAATTTTGATCCTAATAGAAAAATAAAATAATACACATCAAG
This sequence comes from Dasyprocta punctata, assembly GCA_004363535.1. Classification (NCBI taxonomy): domain Eukaryota; kingdom Metazoa; phylum Chordata; class Mammalia; order Rodentia; family Dasyproctidae; genus Dasyprocta; species Dasyprocta punctata. Next base: position 9,381 of record RJWM01009142.1, read on the forward strand.
TCAATCCAAAACAAGTTTAAAAATTGAATTGAGAAAGGAACATAAAGCAGGTAGAATAACTACAGAAAAAAGAGATTATAGTTTTAGTATTCAGGAAACTGAGGCAGGAGGATAGCCATGAGTTCAAGACCAGTCTGGACTACATAGTGAGATTAATGTCTCAAAAAAATTGTAGTTTTAAACACAAATGCATCAATAATTATACCAAATATGAGTAGACTAAATGTTTAATTTATGGAAAAATATTTCAGAATAAAGACTTTTATGAGGTTTGTAAGAGATACACTAAAACATAACGCTATAAAAAGGTTGAAATGTAGACATTAACCAAAAATTACTAAACATAAAGAATATTTATAAAAATTCATCCCATGGCAATCTGTGAAACAAAACAATGCCTAAAGATTTTAAAACTTTATAAGCTACAAAGAATATTTGAAAATTGATGCACTAATTATTCATCTCTAGAAGTTTACCATGGTTTGAATGTGTTTCCCTAAAATTTGTATATTAAAATCTCCATCCCCAGTGCAACAGTGTAAAACATTGAGGCTTGATAAGAGGTGATTCATGGGGTTCTCAGAAATGGATTAATGTCATTATCCAAGAGTGGATGATGGCACTCATTCTTTACCAAAGACAAGGGCGCAGACTGGTTGTAACAGCAAGTTCAAGATAGGTGTGGTAATACCAGGTACTCTAAAGGCTGGGATAGGAGAATCCCAAGGCCAGCCTGTGAAACTTAATAAGATCTTCTCTCAAAATGCTAATTAAGAAAGAGATGGGTGTAGCTCAGTAGTGGGGAACTTGCCTAGCATATATAAAGACCTAGATTCAATCTGTAGTACAAAAAAAACAAAAAACAAAAAACAAACAAACAAACAGGAAAGAAAGCAATCAACTTACATTTAAAGAAAATAAAAGAAAGCAAATGATAATAATAACATATATTAATGAAATAGAAACAAATTTTTGAAAATGAGAAATTCTATAAGCGAAAAATTGTTTCTTTGAAGAAACTAAAAAAATTGATAAACTCCTGCTGAGGATGATGAAAGTAAAAAATAACCAATGTGAGGTGTAGAATAGGCAACACCATTACTGATTTTATAGACTTTGAGTATAAAAGCATATAATGAACAACTTTATGCCAATATGCTTAAAGATTCAGAGGAAATTTATAGATTCCCTAAAAAACAGAAAGATTTGAATGAAATAAGAAAGAAAATAGTTCCAAAAATGTTAAAAAAATATTAAATTTATAATTTAAAAGTCTCTCTCAAGGAAAATTTTGTGCCTGGATGACATCAGTAGTTAATCCTACCAGTAATGTTAGGAAGAAATAAAGTTAATTTTCCATAAACTCTATGAGAGAACAGAGCAGGAAGAAACACCCAACATGATTTGTGAAGCCAATAAAACCTGTATATCAAAACCCACAAGTGTAATATGAAAAAGGAAAACCATTGGCCAGTCTCATTCTTGACAAAGACGAGTAAACCATGGAATAGAAAAAAAATTCTCTGCAACATATGTTGATTCTAGAATATATTGAGGTTGTCTACAATCTCAATATTATGCTAAACCCATTTAGTTGTCACACATCCTTAATTCCAGTATCACACACCCTAGATCCAACCACTTCCAAAAAGCACTACCTATGAGCACATGAGGCTTTGGAAGGATATCTAAACATAAGCCATATTTTGTAGCATGTACCAGTACTTTGTATCACAAAAACAATTTTACCTGCATGGCTACACTATACATTATACATCAGTTGATGGACATTTAGATTGTTTCTAATTTTTGCCATTTTCAATAATGCTAGTAAAAATGTTCATACAGTTTAGGTATGGACATATATTTTCTTTCCTTTTGGGTATGTAACTAGTGGTGAAGTTAATGAGTTAATTATATACATTTCCAGTTTTTCTTTAGGAAGATCTGTAAAATCAACCGACATATTCAAAATTATGTTGTAATTCTGAATTTTTAGTCCTTTGAATTTAAATTCTGTATTTTAAGACCTCAGCAAGTCTTCTTTTCTCCCCAGAGTTGGTTGTTTTATACAGTTAAGGTCAGTGAGAGCCCCAAATAATGTGCACTGGATGGCATGCGCAAGGCGTAGTGGATGGGTCATATGGTAGAGTGTTTAATCATTTAGGAATGGCCTGATTGTTTTCCAAAGTGACTTCACCAGTTTGTATTCCCACCCGCCATGTATGAATAGAGGTTTCAGTTTCTGAATGTCCTCATCCATGCTTATTATGATCTGTTTTTTTGAAATTTATTAGACTTTTGGGATATTAAGTGGTTTTGATTTGCATTTCCCTGATGGTTCATTGACTGAAATTCTATTTAATTCAGATATTTTTTTGTATATAAAAATACTGAGTTAACAGCCCAATTTAAAAAAAGTTTATGTGTAATGCCAAACTGCTTTTCAATAATTGAATGGATTTTTTTCTACTTGGAACTATGCGGGATGCATGAAACTTTTATTAAAATAGATTTTTAGGACTGAAAATGTGGCTCAGCAGTAGAGGTCTTACCTTACATGCACAATGTTTTGGGTTTGATACCCAACACAACAAAAAATAGACTTCTAAATATTTACCAATTTAGTGATATTGGTATTATTTTAGACCCATTTCTTGTGCCACTGGGATTTTCATACATGACACCTACCTATATAACTTAATGAGCTGCTCAAATTCTTTGTTCATTTTCCTAGTGCATTTAATATTTTGCTTTTTATTTGAATTCTGTTAGCCTTTTATTTTAGTCATATTTTCCATAAGCTATTTTTGTTTTAACTGGGAATCAAACTCAGGACCTTGCACTTGCCAGGAAGGCACTGTGCCACTGAGTTATATCCACAGCCCTCCCATAAGCTATTTTAAATATTCATTGGTTTTGGAAATTGTTCTTAAAATAGCTCACACTCATCTTGAATAATTTTGTTAGCTAAGGACTTTTTTTTAAGTAAATTATCACTATATTTTAAGAAAAAAATTAAAATTTTAGACTTTTGTATAACTAATGAAGGTAGTAACTATTTTCAAACTGTTAAGAGATTTAAAAAAATTTAAAACATTTAAAAAAAATTTAAAACAAGTTATTTAAGTAATGAAACACTAAGCAAATGTAGTCTAAGTAAGTGTATTAATCAGCTTTCTGTTGCTGGGAGAAAATACCTGACGCCTGCAATTTAAAGGAAGACAAGTATAATTTGACCCATGGTTTCATAGGTTTCAATCCATAGTCAGTAGAAATATCACAGGAAAAGCAGGGTGGCAGACAACTACCCAACTGATAGCATCTGGGACCCAGAGGGAGAGCCAGAGAGGAAGGGGCCAGGCATGGATATAGACCTACAGGTCATGCCCCCATGACCCACTTCTAGCCAGGTCCCATTTCCTAATACTCATTCAGCTAAGAATTCATTAATGGATTAAGGTATCGATGAGCTTAGTGTTTTCACAATCCAGTCACTGCTCCAGTAGTCTCAATCTATTAAGGCTGACAAGATTATCCAGTACAATTAATTACCCAGAATCTCAATTTTTGCTTACGTTTAAAAGAATTTCATGATAAAATCTAGGTGTGAGCATTGTAACCTTTTCTGGTTTGCAAAATTCTTAAACAGGACTGAGAAATGAGATGAATGGATACCAAATTATGCTTCATCTTTACCCCTGATTGTTTAACGCTGAAAGGTCAGAATCATTAATGAGTTGATTTCAAATGTTTTCAGTTTTTCATTAGGAAGATCTGTCAACCCAAAAGGCTTATCCAAAATTACAGAGTACTGTAATTCAGAATTTTTAGTCCTGTGAATTTAAATTTTGTATTTTCAGGCTTAATTAATCCTTTTTGTACTCAGAATTTGGCTAGATGGGGCACAAAATAATATGCAAAATAATACACAATGGATGACAGATCTTATGTGCTTTGCTTTATTTAAGTGACTAGATACTGATTATGGCAATAGGAGGAAACTATTACATTAAATGTACCAGGTATAGAATGGAGATAACAGGTCTCAGAAAATGTTCAAAAATTAATGCATGTAAATATTGTTTTGGAGAGACATGCTGTGTGAAAGAAGTGATATATCTCTCCTTTTTAATTTCTCTCAGTAGGGACATTAAGTAAGGAAATCTGCTGAGAATCCCTGAGTTGTTTTCTTTGGGAAGGTGATTTAAGAATATTAAGGAATTAGAAATACATATATTCCTCTAGTTAAGTACATGTACTCCTCCAGGCACAGTGGGGTTACAACTTGATAAACCTACAATGAGTTGAAAATATTATGAATAGAAAATTCATTTACTTCACCTAACCTATTTTAAGCATCATAACTTAGCCTGGTTTATTTTAAACATGTTTAGAACACTTACATTCGCCTTTAGTGGGGCAACATTGTTTAACACAAAACCTATTTGGTAACAAAATGTTGACTATCTCATGTAATTTATTGAATTGTGTACTTGTCTTAATTTCTTTTCTTGTGGAATAGAAATAATACCAGCCCATTGTGAGGATCCAAGTCACTTCCGTATTTTATGTTTGATTGCCTGAGGATTCTGGCCTTTAGTCCATCCCTTGCTCTCAGAACCACTATCACAATTTAGAGCCTAGTGGCTCTCAAACAGGAACATGCATCAGAATCACTGGAGGGTTTGTTAAGAGACAGATTACCTGAGCCCATCTCTAGAGCTGCGCATCCTGTAGGTCTGAGTGAGGCACTGATAATTTGTTAATCTAACATGTTCTTAAATGATGCTTGTCTTAGTTACTTTTTACTCGTTGCCAAGACAGAATACCTGACACCCAAAATTAGGGAAGGAAAAGTTTATTTCTTACAGTTTCTAGGGAGTTTCAGTCCACACTTAGTTGACTCCAAGAGAGCATGGTGTGATGGGGCTGCTGGTCATGGCGGCCGCAAGCAGCAAGGCGCGCTAAGGAGAGAGAAAGAGGGCAGGAGCGCAGAAGGGAGCAAGAGGAAGACCCGCCTTCCCTTCCACTGTATCTCAGCTCCACCCCTGGGCATGTGCAGTGCTCACACTGCCAATCCCAGAGCTAGACAACAAACCGAACACGAGCACTAGACTCAACCCCATCAAAAGTATGAGGACTTGGGGGGACACAGCATACCCAATACAATGCTGTTGCTGCTGTTGGGGGAAAACAGTTTGAGCAGTATGGATTTAAATACTTGGGAAACACTTACAGGGGAAAAGTATCAAAGCCAGTTTTCAAGTAAGTCCTAAAAGGGTGGGGGCTTTGCATAATGTGTCAATAACCCTTAAATTGTATTATAATATCAACTAACTTGCCCTTCCTCCCGTGCTGTAAGACCTGAAAGTATTACACATGTTCTGGGCTTTGACTTGAATGTTCACCTATTGCATCATTCCGAACTTTTCTGAGTGATGAGATTTAATATCTGAGCCAAAGTGAATTTCAGGATCTCTCATCTTGTAAAGCCTTTTCACCAGGACTTCTCCTTGCTTTGGGTTCACAACCCATATTTACCATACTGCTTATTGGGTGCTCAGTCATACATTCGTCTGTGGAGTCAGTTTTCATGTAGTGGTCACTAAGTGACTTTCTCATTGATTTGTAGGGCCCTAGAACATGTTTAGCTAGGCTTTGGAAGCTAGCTCATTACTGTTCCTTAGAAACACACTAAATTTTTCCTAAATTTTTCTGTTTCCCAAAGCTTCTCCACCTTCCTTCCTTCCTTCCTTCCTTCCTTCCTTCCTTCCTTCCTTCATTCCTTCCTTTCTTCCTTCCTTTATTTGATGCCCTGTGGAGCAACTGCTATGTGTCAGATGGTTGTGTTTATGTTGGGCAACCAACGATGAATAAAACCCAATAGTGTGACCCCCCATAGAGTTTGCAGAGTACTGGGAGAAGAGACAGACATTAATAATATCATCTTAATACCTGCAAAATTACAGCTGTGAAAATAACATCAAAGGAGAGTAATACTTACTTCTAATGGACTGTAATGGTGAGATGTGACCCTCTGAGGGAGATCAGAGAAGCCTTTTGAAAAAAGCTGATCTGAAGAACTCACAGGGAGTTAGCCAGGTGAAAGCAGAAAACAAACAAGCAGAGAGAATAGTAGTGTATGTGCAAAGGCCTAAACAGATAAAAGGGCGTATCAGGGGCTGATCTTTGAGTGCGCGCACCAGGGTGCTAGGTGCTATGAAGCTGGACAGGTAGGGAAGCAACCAGAAAGCACAAAGTCTTTAATACTGTGTGTTTTTAATCTGAGCAGCTGTGGGCCATGGGACATTTTCTTTGTTTACACTGACTGTTTCTGCCTGTCCCATTTGCTCCTCTCATTATCCATGACTCCATTCTCTCTCACTCTGTACTACTATTCTGTCTCAGGGGAAAAAGCTTCTCTTCCCCTAACCAGGCAGCCTCTCCATTTGGCCTTTTTTTCTTCCTACCTGCATCCCCAGTGGCTGGGCTCAGTGAACCTCTAGGTCTCCAGCATGACTCATGCCTGCCACTTAACTGAGGCCTTCCTATGTTTAACATACCCAGATCTCCCTAATTAAGAGAGAGAGAGAGAGAGGGAGAGAGAGAGAGAGACAGACAGACAGAGACAGAGAGAGAGACAAAGAGAGACAGAGAGAGAGACAGACAGAGAGAGACAGACAGAGAGAGAAAGAGAGAAAGAGAGAGAGAGAGAGAGAGAGAGAGAGAGAGTCAGTCATATCATTTGCTCATTCTGTCCTAAGGATGTAAACTCTTAATAGTGGAGTAGGTAGGGGCATCTGCCTTTGCTGCCTCCATTTTCTCTCCTTCCATGACATCTTAGTCAATTTTGCCTGGATGGAGAGAACTCTTGTCACTGCTAAACATATTCATTGGTCTTATGCTTTGCAGTCTGTGATAAGATTTCCTGCCTACTTGTAATACACCTTCAGGATTCAGGG